>JBBPTU010000186.1:0-35338 GCA_038094295.1 Tylopilus aff. beelii
GAAGAAGTACTTGAGAATCTGGACATGACCATGCTGTAGAGCAACGTGAAATGCCGAGAGCCCAGACGAATTACGTTCTTCAGGATCAGCACCTAAGGGGAAAGCGTCGAGATTGGCTGTGGTTCAGCGGTCATTAATAATGCGTGGCTCACTGTGTGCATCAAGCCATTCCATAAGGTCGGCATCACCATTTCGAGCAACAATATGCGAGAGCGTCTCCAACGGGTCTTCGGGGCGTGCCGCGACGTAATTTTCGCAGCCCATCTTGACTTCTCCGCCGGATGGATCGACTTCATCCTCCCAGACGCCCTTCTTGACTTTGGAAGTCTCTCCGGCGCGTGCCGCCGCAAATGTAGCCGACCGCAAAGTTTGAACACGTTGCTGTTGGAGCTGTGCCGTCTCGGCGGCCTTTCTGCGTTGGTTTTCAGCTTCAGCCTTCTTGGAGGCTGCCTTTACTCTCTGGCGTTCCTCAGCCTCTTTACGTTCTGATCGGTAGATTAGCTATCATGTGACTTTGCAAGGCTTCCGACGCACCCTTTTCACGCATACGAGCTTCGAATGCCTTGCGCTCTGCCTTTTGTTGAGCCCTGCGAGCTTCTGCCTGCTCTCTTTCTTCTCTCATGTGGTTTAGGCGAGCCTGATATTCCTCCTGGGTCTCAGGGGCATTTCGAAATCGACGGTGGTGGGGATCCCCTATGAGTGGCAGCTGCCGTTACTGGTTAGTCAAGATGGTATATGACGGGATACGTACGGGGACGAGTAAAACCACGCCCGGTGCGACCTCTGAAGATCTCTTCGAAAAGGTACCTGATGGACGTATTGTGGGGCAAGCGCTGCGAACAAAGGGGCACCTACCTGAAGAACCTAAGACGTTCCTCGCCCCTCAGCTCTTCCTCATCTGGATCGTAAAAGTAGAATCCTCCCTCGTCATCGTCGTCGAAATAGTCGTCGTAGTCCTCATCGCTGTCGTGCGTGCGACCACACGGACAATAGGAGAGTGACTCGGAGGGGGTGTGATGCTTCTGGAGGATGGTGTACGCCTCGCTGAGCTCCTGAAACTGGGCAGTGGCCTCTGCGTTTCCCTGATTCTTGTCTGGGTGCGTCCGAAGCGCCAGCTGCGCAATGCACTTGGTGAACGTGCCGCAACGGATGACGGAGAACCCACCTGCTTGTACGCCGATCGCACCTGATCCATCGACGCCCCCTATGCATGGTTTTAGTATGCGACGCCCAAACGGACGGTGATCCCACGGTTTTCGTACCTCCTCGAGGCCCAGGAGTGCATATGCGTCGCCGACTGCGGACTGCCTGACCATGGTTGGACACGGGTGGCACAAGGAAAAATGCGACGACGCGATTGGGAGACGCGCTTTGCTAGTACTAAATTAGCCACAACATAGCCGAGCCCTGATGCGCGTTTGGCCGGAATGGCGCGTCTCGTCTCGACCACCACCACCATGGACGTGCCGTCCACACCACCGCCCGTTCCTGTGTCCACCCAGGAAGCCACATCCATCCTCAGCGGCATCTTTGGCGACAAGTGCGTGTCGTGCTTCCTTTGCAGGGACAGATCGTGCTCACGAGTCTAAAAAAAAGTGCAGCCCGTACTTCCAAGCAGGCTTCGGACTCATGGTAACTGCCACCTCCGCGGACTGCCTTCACCCTGACGTGGGTTTCACAGGGGGTTGGCGTGGGTCTTACAGCGCTGCGCCAGGGCCTCGTCCTAGGGTCAACTGCGCTCCGTCGCCGCATGCTCGTTTCCCTCGAGATGAACAATAAAGACCATGCATATGAATGGTTCCTGACTTGGATGGCCCACAACGCGATCACGTCACAGAAACGTGCTGCGCATTCCTGGCTGCGTAGCCATCAACTCAGTGTGGAGACGGCGTTTGAAAAGCGGAGTAACGGAAGCTCCTCGGCGTTATTCAGGCTCGTAGCAGGCCCCGGAGTACATTGGTTCAAGTATCACGGAGCATGGATGCAGGTCCGTCGCTGAATTCTCCTCGGAGAGCAGGTCGAGTGGATCAGTAAGCTTAATGATTCTAAAGATGAAACGGGAGCGTGAGACCCGCTCCATGCAATTAATGTCTGGGACCCCTTGGGAGACGGTGACATTGACCACACTTTCCCGGGATAGACATCTTTTTCCCCAACTTCTTTCCGAGGCTCGCGATCTCGCCCTAAAAGGTCAAGAGGGTAAACTTGTTATTCGCACAGCATGGGGCATCGAATGGAAGCAATTTGGTCAGCCTAGAAGAAAACGCCCGTTGCACAGTGTCGTATTGGATGCGGGCGTGAGCGAAAGTATTGATCGTGATGTTCGTGCTTTCTTAGAGAGACGGCAGTGGTACGCTGACCGAGGCGAGTTTATTATAGTTGCATTCCACTCACTAACATTAAACCGGTACGCAGGTATACCATATCGGCGCGGATATCTTCTTCACGGACCTCCGGGGTCCGGAAAGACATCGTTTATCCAAGCCCTCGCTGGTTCACTGTCTTATGATATCTGCCTTTTGAACCTCTCTGAGCGTGGTCTTGCTGACGATAAACTGATCCACCTCTTGTCCAACGCTCCTGAACGTAGTTTTATCCTTATCGAGGATGTGGATGCTGCTTTCAACAAGCGCGTGCAAACGAGCGAAGACGGGTGAGTCCCCTCCAACATCCCCTCCAACATTTGTAGATCCCTTGTAGATATCAATCCTCGGTCACCTTCTCAGGCTTCTTAAATGCACTGGATGGCGTCGCGTCAGGAGAGGAGCGAGTCATATTTATGACGACGAATCACTTGGAGAGGCTTGACCCAGCACTCATCCGACCGGGTCGTGTTGACCTGAGCGTCCTCGTTGATGATGCCTCACCGGCCCAGGCAAGGGCACTATTTACTCGCTTTTATGGCGAGGATGACAAGGCATCCAAAGAAGATATCGAACGTATGGGATTGCGGCTAGAGGAGCATACGGCGACCGAGATGCGTCATGGTCGCCGGATAAGTATGGCTGCTCTTCAAGGTTTGTTCATCCGGAGTGATGCCAAGGAAGCGGTGGTGGGGTGCCGCGAGCTCTTCGTCGATAGACGGACATGATAGCTGGTATATGATATGGACACGTCCCACCTGGGCGAGGAAATAGATTCAAAAAAATCAAAAAATAGACCTGCGTTTTCGTCCTGTATATTTTGAGTCTCGAGGAACATCTTCCTTTCCCCTTTGACGGTATAGCTGCGAGGTGAAATGATTTCAACACACGACAGTGGTGAGGATCGGAAAAACCCACCTCTTTCTTTTTCAATATCCAATCCCGGTCCTTGAGAGACTTCCGCTTCCCAGTACGATCGCGTTTCTTCTCTTTTTCTCTTCTCCTTTCGAATGGTACTTGATTGTCTTCCGTCTCTAAACCCCTTGGTAACTCTTGTCGCTGTCCACCGCCCCCGCTGCCAACGAACAAACATAAAAACACCTTTTTCGCCTTTTTGGAATTTGGATAATCGACGACGATACCTCCTCCGAAACCCGCCTTTTGTGCTATAGATGTGATGAGCTGTATTTGATCGTCCGAGGACGGGTAGAACTGGAGCACCGCGCGCGAGGGGTTCCGCAGCGCAGAGTACAATGTGGTAAAGAAACGATTTAGACGATGCGGTGGGGACGACGTCGGATGGGACGTTTCCGCATTCAGCAACCACTGAAGGACGGATATGCTGCACGGACGAATCGTCTAGGCACTCGTCTAGGTACCGATACGAACCTCACCTGATCGCACCGTCAAAGCTACCAGGGCGGAACCCGAGGCCTTGGCCAATATCTTGCAGGAACAGATCGCCGTCCACCTCGCGCTCCAAGGCGACCTCTGGACGCGAATCGCATCTCGATTTCGCGCGCAATCTGGGACGTGACTCACCGAGCATGCTCGGGGCGATATCTACCCCCGCCCAGAGGTACCCTTCGTCGTCGAGTATCTCTCCCGATAACCCGGACCCACAGCCAATATCGAGCAAGAAGGCGGGCTGATCTGGTGGGAGGTTGAGCAGCTCGAGCGCGCGGTAGGTCATGTCTGCTTGGATCTGTTGATTGCGCGTGCTTTATGGCTGTCTAGGATCTCTGTCCTGATGGAAGGGTGGACGACTTACTTTGTGGTGTATTTTTTGGCCTCGGCATCGCCGTAGTACTGGTGGATGGTCAAGAGATGGGCTGAGGTGCATGAAAGAAGGCGGCGTACTATTTCTGGTGGTGCTTGAAGCTCTGGTCTTGACATGATTTCCGAGGTGCTCCCGAAGTGTAGCTAGATAAGAGGGTATGCAGGCATACGCATTGCAGAATCCAGCACGTGACCCATATCGCAGTGCCACTGGTACCAATACCGTCTCTACATCGCCGACGATGGCGACGACGAGCAAACAGTACAAAGCCGTTGGCGAAGACATCTGGAAGGCCCGCACAGAGAAAACTGTACGTCATACTTCGAAGGTCTCCCGATGCCTCAGTTTACCTCACACGACAGAACGCCGAACTCTTCGCGCTGACGTATGGTGCGCTCGTCGTGCAATTGATTCAAGACTACGAAGACTATGCAGAAGTCAACAAACAGCTCGAGAAGATGGGGTATAACATTGGGACGCGATTGATCGAGGACTTTCTGGCGAGGAGCTCTCTCGGCCGGTGCGCAGATTTCAAGGAAGTGGGAGAGGTCGTGGCCAAAGTGTGTGCTCTCGCACTCCTCCAAGGATCCTTGATTCACGTCAAACGGTACCAAGGTCGGCTTTAAATCGTTCCTGAACATCACGCCAGGAGTCACGCATACTGCACCACCATCGAGACCGGCCAGCACCCAACAACAGGGCAATGTACCTGGTTCGTCGTTTGTGCTCACGCTCGACGAAAACCCTTTGGCAGAGTTTGTTGAACTGCCTGACGAGGCTCTCGAAGGCGGCCTATGGTTTAGCAATGTGCTATGTGGTGTGCTGAGAGGAGCTCTGGAGATGGTGCGTAGTGATGGCCTTTCCTAGCTGGCGCGTCGTGCACCTCACCATGGTGTAGGTACAAATGCAGGTGCAAGCAGAATTTCTATCAGACGTACTGCGAGGAGACGAAAGCACGGAAATTCGCGTCACGTTGTTGAAATACCTCGAGGAGGAGGTACCTGCGGGTGACGATTAAACTCACCTGTGCCTCTAGAACCAGGGTGGTTGCGCACGAGGGTAGGCTCTAATGCAACTCATTGCCGGTCTCGCGCAATTAAAACTTCATGCGTGCTGAATAAATGAGATTCCGCGAAAACCTCGATGTGTGGTCCTAGTACTGTGTGGCGTACCAAATGTCCGCTCAACCAAACCGGTTGACCCTGTTGAGCTTCTTCGCCGTCTTTGCATTCGATTGGGTATTTTGCCCTCTGACGGGCAGACCCATCGCATGCCTCTTCCCTACGTAACTTCCGATCATCCTCAGGTGAGCGATATTCTCCTTCACGACTCGCCTCCCCTCCGACTCAATCTTCAAGCCCTTCAGTGGATCAGGGGGGCCTGGCACCGAATTCTCGAGCGCTTTTCGCCGTATGTCTTCTATGGGTGTAGAGACAGGGGGAGGCTTGTATTTGAGACCTGCAAGCGGCATTCGACGGAGTGGAGGCGCAGTAGAAGGGGAGGCGAGAAAAGAGGCGAGTTCGGTGACCTGCGTCGGCGTGAGGTCCCGTATTTTTTGGCGGTCGTGGATTTGCAGTCGAGCACACAGCCGGTGGGCTGTCTTGTTCCCGACGCCGTAAAACGTAGTCAACGCTTGCTGGCGGGGACATTAGGAAAGTGAAAGTCACCGACCCCACGCGACACGTACCCTCGCATATTGCAAGTCGGGCAGAAGTACGCCAAGGACGTGTACCATCTTCTAGAGTGAAGGGCTGACGGAGCTCGAGGAAAGTTGGCAGCAATTTGACACTCCGCGCTAGACGGCTTTCGTTTAGACCAACACCTCCCCGACCCGGACTCATAAACACAAATGTCTACTAGCAAGGCAGATGGGCGTCGCCAGGACGACCTCATAAAGCAGCGACTCCAGAATCGCGAAGAGTACGAACGACAGAAACAACATCTCATCAACGAAACCGAAAAGTCACGGCCTTCGGTGAACAAATTCGTTGGTCAAAATGACTCGATGGAAGACACTCTCAAGTACAGTACCATCGGCCTCGTGCACCTGGAGGACTTCCAGCAAAGGCGGAAAGCGCTGGAAGAGGCAAAAGCGCGTGAAGCGGCGCGCACAAACGAGCTCAAGTATGTCAATGTTCCATACGATGGTTTGACATACGAAGAAGGGTGGCTGATAGCACGTGGAGCATTTGTTTAGAGAGGAGACAAAGAAGGTGAAGAAACGCAAGAAAGCAAAGTCAACACTGTCTTTTGCTATGGACGACGAAGAGGGTGATGGGGATGGGTCCTCCCGTCAAACTCCAGAAACAGAGAATGGCGAACCTGCAGTGAAACGCGCCAAGTTCGGCAAAAACCCAAATGTCGACACATCTTTTCTCCCTGATCGTGAGCGAGAAGAAGAGGAGAGAAGAGAAAGGGAGCGACTACGTCAAGAATGGCTTCGAAAGCAAGAAGAATTAAAGGGAGAAGAAATCGAGATCACCTACTCGTATTGGGACGGTAGTGGCCATAGGAAATCTGTGATTGTAAGCCCCCATCAGCCGTCTGAATTATCTTCTTTAAATCATTCCAAGTGTAAGAAGGGGGACACAATCAGTGGCTTTTTGGAAAAGTGTCGACAGCAGTTCCCTGAACTTCGGGGGGTCAGTGTTGATAATTTGATGTATGTGAAGGTACGTGTGGATTCACGTTCTCAGCCGTTTAATCTTTCTCTTATATATGTTCTTTAAAGGAGGATCTTATAATACCAGGAGTAGGTAGACCCTTCTCATCCCCTGCTACGATGTTAACATCCACCTAGCATTACACGTTCTATGACTTCATTGTCAACAAGGCTCGGGGAAAGTCAGGCCCCCTCTTTAACTTTGACGTTCATGACGACGTCCGCCTTCTTGCTGATGCAACGAAAGAAAAGGATGAATCACATGCTGGGAAGGTCGTAGAACGAAGCTGGTACCAGAGGAACAAGCATATCTTTCCGGCGTCGCGATGGGAGGTGAGCATCTGATGACTCCTGAGTTTCCGTTATATTCACGGACGTATGCAATACCAGATATACGACCCGGAGAAGAATTATGGAAAGTATACAATTGCCTGATCCTAGTTACTCGCTGGCGATGGATGTAGAGTACCACTGAGCCACACAAAAAGAGTGCCAGGACCGTGGATTGAACACGGGACCTCCAGAATTCGTCGAAACTTCAGTCTGTTGCTCTCCCAGCTGAGCTACCCCGGCCACGCTCGCTTTGTGCATACCTGCAATTGGAACTCGCGCGTGAAAAAATAAATATAACACGACCACGATTCTTGTCATTACGCTCAGCTTTGACCTGCCTAGAGCTATAAAGCCCACATCAGAGAGTCATGCCATTCTATCCATCTGTTCTTCGTAACTTGCTCTCTCCTCGTCGATGCCTAGGCGATTTGTCTTTGGTACCCTCCCACCATCTGGAGGTGTCGACAATAATGCGGGCGGTCTAGAAAAGTCTACGAGTTACGATGCCACACCGCGCGACAACAAGCCCCTTTCGAATCTTGGACCAGCCGGTCAACCCATGCGCGACGTCGATTCTCGGAAGCAAGGCATATCCAACCCTACGCACTTTGACGCGAATCCCAACGAGCCGATCGAGCGATCATACTGGCAACTCTACAACCACTTTACGACCCTCTTTGAGCCATCCGCCTTGCCCCTGACAGGCCGATCGGTCGACGGCGCGGTGGCACGCGCGCTACAGATTATCGACCCGCCGACCCGGGCCAAGGTTCGCAGCCTCGCGCTGGCCGTGTGCACCCACTGGTTGCGCATGCAGTTTCGCTACAAGGATGCGGACGTCTATGGCCCCGAGATGGTCGCCCTGGTTTCGAGGATAGCCCTCTGCCTGGGACAAACGTCGGTTAGCGCGCAAAAGGATTTTTCGGAGGATCTCGGATGCGCTTGTGTCGAAAGACTGAAACAAATGTGGCGCTGGGTACGGTCGTGCCACGCTCTTGCCACCGCGAGCTCACGTTTTCCATAGTATGTCGACGTCGTGAGTCGCAAACCCTCGCCAATGACCCGTGGAAACATGTTCATGCGTGTGATGACCGTCGTCGCGATGATCGGCTACCTTTTCCATGGCAATCAACTCCGTCACGATACTGTACTTGATGGTTTGGGTTACATCGCGGCCATGTCGCCTCGACCGGACGCCGTCGCCATTGTATGCGCTTTCTTGGATCGACTTGGACCTCGGTTCGTCGTGGAACAGACTGGGTGGTATTTTGTCCAGTGTCTTCTGGCTGAGCTCTCTTCTCTCACTGTAGATCGAGTTCCTGTCGATCCCCTTTGTCAGCTGGTTTGTCTTGGCTTCTTGCTGTCTCGTAATTTTACTCATAAGGTAGAATCAAGGTCTCTGCGATCAAAGTGCTTGTAGCAGAGTGGCAACATGGAACCCGGGTTATGCTGTACGATTCCTGTCCAATAGGGAACCCGAAGAATAACCAACTCCATGGTCACCACTCACAGGTGTGAACGGTACTATTTCGCGTACATGTTAATTACGATAACTATGTGGGATTGCATTATAAATTTAACTTGATATGATGCACTTGGAATGAGTGTCAACTTATGAGTTGTCAGCCGGTGACTTCGGTGAGTTCCTTGCTCGTCGTCGTGCCAGGAGTATTGGTCAATCGGGTAGCAGTGTGGGTTGGGCGTTAGATCAGGGTAAGTGGTCGATATAATGCGACGTGATATCGAAAAAAGTCCACAAGAGTCCGTGTGTGGTGATGCTTCGCACCGCACTCACACCGAGCCCCTGATAAATCCGTGCTATCCCAGCGAGCACAGGTTTGGGGTGCTTCGGGTTGGGTCCTAATGATACCAATGAGCAAGGGTTGGGACTCGACAGCAGGTTCTAGCATACCTCGCACAAGCCGGCGAAGAGTCTCCCATACTCCTTTCGGCGGTATGCCCGATAAGGCACGCTGTTGAATCTTGGTCTTGACCCTAGATAAAGATATCATTTAAGCTTAGTTTAGTCAGGCCGGAACAAACTCACACATCAAGGGGGTAAATCAGTGCCCACGAAGTGACGCCGGCAAATGAACCACAGACAAAGGGGATAAGCGAAACGGGTATCGGTAGCCAGGGCGGTGTTGAGCCTTGCTCTCCCGAACGTTGTCGGCCCAGAAGATGGCGAAAAGCGTCATATTCAAAAAAGTACAACGCCGTGCCAACCGTATCGCGTACTGCATAACGATAGGAAACATGAGTACGCAAGGCACCCATGGTCATAGATGGAATCTACGAACCGAAGTGCAAACGGAAACCAATATAAAGACCAGATAAGCCGCTCGTCCTGAATATGTCACGAACGGCTTCCAAAGTGCCTGGCGGTTTTGCCAAATGGATCCCCTTGCTCGAAGCAATGCTGTATTCAAGTTGTCTGCGGACCTGGCGAACCGGAGGTTGATTTACTGGTTTCACTTCGTGGATATCAAACTCACTTTTACAAGTTCGAATGCTATTGAAACAACAGTTTAGCACTGGAAATCAGGAGGACAGCAGACGCACGTGCGCTTCCAAATGAGATGAGAGATCCCGACAATGCACCACTAATACCACCAGCGATTGCTGCGTCGGATATCCTATCTCGAGAGAAATAATCGTGGTCACGACAATATTGTTTCGTGTCGCTATATACGGTAAACGAAGCAGCACCTTCGAGCTGCTCAGCTAGAACACGGATCACCGGGTATCAAGGCACTTACGGACAAATGATATCGTGACAAGAGGAATCCATAACCCACGATAAAAACCTTTCACACCCTCTTCCTGATACACCAAAGCCGCTAGTTCTGGAACAGATATTCGTGTCTTGGTGGTCTGCAGCCTCGACTTCAACGAGTCCAACTGAGGAAATTGCACTAGGGTGAGGTTCGATTCTCATGCAAGACATTGGGACGTACTGGATACCCTGCAATCGTAGATATATAGCTGGCTGTAAGAGCGCAGACAACGGATTTGTTTCCTGTGCATCGAGGGTTTTGAGTTGGAATGAAGCTAGATTAATCTCAAGGAAGCATACGTTTCAGAGCATCGTTTAACGCCGCACTGTCGAACCAAGGATTGTGAGGCGTTCTGTCGGACGTGTGAGCGCCCGTCTCGCGAGTTGGTTTGCGGAGGCATGCCTCGTTCCATCCATGGAGCGCAGATCAAGGCTGGACTAGCGCAGAGTCCAGTCTTGTGCGTTCTGCGCGTCGACTACAGGGACTCGGAAAACGAGTTGGTTCGCGAATGTGACGAGTTGAGAGAACCGGGAGGAAGAAGCGCACCAGGAAGAATAGGGTTCTCCGCTCACCGGGCCTCGGTATTTAAGCTGCAGCTGCTTCGCACCTCTGCGACGGTGCTGAAACCGACTTGCCAAATCTGGCCCAACCTCAAATTCACGAATCACGTTTTCTTAATCTCTCAGACGTTTAGCGAGAAATCACTACATGCTACGACTCAATACCAGTGCTGCAGATCCATTGCGATCAGAAACCCCCTATCCGTTTCTTGACTCCTTTTTTCCCAATAAATGGTCGACCACCAAAGGGGCCAGGGAGGACTTGCGTACTCGTCATCGGTTCTTGCGAAAACCCATCCACATCAGGTCCGAACGGTTGTGAGTGTGTTCGCTGTACGGTCTGGCTCTGGACCGGAGGTGCGCGGTCAATAGTCTGGACCACCGGAGGTTGTGTGGCAGCAATGATAGCAGGCGGTCGCTGTGGTGCTGCCTGTTTTTTCTGCGTCGTCGGCGGTGCAGCGGGTGGTTTCCTATACTGTGGGATAGGCTGTTCGTCCATATCTGCAAGGCCATACGGGTCTCGGTACGTGTAGTCGTCGGGATCCGTTCCTAATTCCCACTCGGCGAGCAATAGTCGTACCCCAAGTGGACTTGAAACACCAGAATCCAGCTCGTCATCATGACTCTTGTCCACATAGTGGTCAGCACCTGACTTGTGAATTGGACGGAAGTACCCAAACTTGATTTCGGGGGGGTCTTCGCTATAGGACATTTCCAAAGGACGTGCCACGGTATTTGTTGCTTCGGTAGAAGAGTGGGGTTTCTGGATTTGTCTGGCGGAGTACACGTCGCTGGACAAAATCAGGTCAACGACTAATTGCTCCCGGACCTCCGTCTCTCGCTGTGCAGGATAGTCATCTCTTTCAGCTCCCGACACGAGGTCCAGTTCTTTCAGATGCTCATTCAAAGTATCACAGTTAGCGGAACGATGTCTGAGGGCCGGAATCAACGTGTCCTGGATGTTATAATGCCACTGTGCGCAGTCAATGAGTCCCTGGATAGGAATTTGACCGTGTATCAAAGCACCAAAGATTTGCTTCGAGTTGATGTTGGTGCCTGCAAGGAAATCGATGCGCAAGGTGTTGGTATTTCCTCCGATGCAGGATATGATATCGTACCTTCGAGAGTCAGGAGTCAATACTGGAATGGAAAGGATTTATAAAAAGGCATCTCACGCTGTTAGCATATTATCTACCAGCTCCTCTATGTCTTGCCAAACTGCGGGCAAACGTGCCAGCGCAGTTTCAAATGTATTCTGATCCATGTCCTCTTCAGCACCGTCTGGAATTGCAAATATCGCTGTTCTGATTGTAAGATGCTAGTAGATATCGTTGTAGAACGGAGTGACAAACCTTCGTAAGCGCCACGAAGGTTCACTTCCGTGTAATGTCTTTCTGCAGCAGGGCCAAAGTCAATCTGCAGCTGACGCGCCTGTTTTTCGAGTATCTGAACATCTTCATCCCAATGATGTGTAGCAATACCCTGTTGAGCAGATCCTAATTGATCCCCATCAGGTTGCACAACGTAGATATCTTGTCGATGGATGCTTCCACGCTGACTAAGGCTGAAGAATGTCAACTCTACGTCCGAAGGCAACGCAACGAGTGCATAGCCATTGTACGCAGTGACCACTGGTTTGTTATAGGGCAAAGAAAATGGCACTGAGTTGCAATGCAAGAGATTGTCAGCGCCCCTGCTAATATCGTATAAGGTAACAAAACTGTTTCTCCTTGAGGTTAATAGTGACAACGATGCTAGGAACGCTGATAAGTGTACTCCTTAGCGAGGTGAGAGAAACATACCACCACCACTGAGGCTGGTAGTCAGTACTCTGAGAGTCCGATCAGAACTCCGGTAATGTTTGAAGCTCAATAAAGGTCGTTTACGGAAGCGATCGTCAAGCCATATCACCTCAGAAGTAGTAGTGATCCGATTGATGTGGTCGTGCATCGGGCCCTCAAAAGATGTCACAATAGCACCAGGTTGATCAATGGAGAATACGTCCGCAACTAAGCCTGCTGTTGACTGCGAGATCACCATAAGAGATTATCCACCAGTGCGAATGCGAGCATACCCGCAGGTCGATGTGCTTGACAGCTTTCCAGGATGCAAGAAAACATTCGTCGTTCCGACTAGTGATACCGAGCTGCCAGAATTGATCTTCGTTGCTGCCTCCCCGAGCTCCAACCAGCTGCCTAGTCCAAGGAGGTAATTAAACACATCGAAACCCATAGACATAACATACATTGCCTTGCCACCATGGTATGTGTTGCACTTGTATACCTCGCCATTTCGATTAACCACAACAATGTCGGGACCAGAAGCAAGGATCCTCGAATCTACGATTGGAACGCCACCAGTCTCAAACCTTGTAATATCAAGTTCTCTTGTGACCTTCGAGCATTCTAGGCGGAGGAGAGAAGATGAAGAGTGTGTACGAACGAGTAAAGAGCTAGAGGGTGTGGCAATCCACTCTGGTGGTCTGACCGCAGATGAGATCTGTAAAATTGGCGTCTCAAACACAAAGGACGGTGACCCTGTTGGGTTAAACACCATAATCCCCGAGTTATCTGGACCGAGCTGTGAGATGTCTGAAGAATGTGAGTGTAGAGTCCGCTATACAGAGTACAGCCATTCTCACTAAGTTCTCTGCCAAGCTCTCCCATCGGGAATACAACAGTAGATTCGCTTTGAGTATGATGACAAGGCATGATTTCCAGCAAATTTCCAAGAAACGGATCAAAAACTTCCAAGTTATGCGTTTCCCTAGCATCCGCTTCCAGTGTACCCCCGAGCAATTCGCCAGGAAAGTCGGCGTCTGGAAAGTAAATGCGGAGGTACTGCATCTGTGTTACATCGTATCAGCTGATCGTAAATATAAGAAGTTGAACTCTGACCCCCTTCTCGACACGTTGACGGGCAGAATGTTCGTGTATGTTAACTTGTGGGGGACGTGTCTCGGGAAAGACCATGGTTGGTTTGCCCAACGGTAACCATCCCGTGTCTGGAATGCAGATCAGAATACTACTGCGCGCGTACGAAGTTCACATACCGTGTGGTACACCAACAACGCTGCTCCATTGTGCTCTCCCGTCCTTCGAGATCAACGTTGTCCTGCCGATCGACCCATGCTCTAGGTGAGGCCATTCCCAAAAGCTCGACTCTCGATGGTGCTCTTTCTGCTTGCCCTTATCATTCTGCTTGTCTGTGGGCTGTTGTCTTTCATGCCCAGGCCAATGTTCCATTCCATCTGAACTTCAAAGAGGTGAGCAGTTGCGAGGCAAGGTTTGGTCCACCAAAAAAGGAAACTTCGGAGAGCGGAAAACATTTCGGTGCTTTGCCGCAGAGCTTGCGCTCAGACGATGTTCAGACCCTGGACTTTCTCGCCAAATCCACGCCAAATCCTACGACAATGCAGGGAACTTCATAGCACTGTCGCCAGACTTGCACAGGCCGCTACTTCTGACGCGTCGAGCACCACGGCTACAAAATGGTCGGCAGACTCAATTCGTACGGGGCTCATAGCGAGGAAGCGGGGGATGACAGTCATGTGGGACAATAACGGTGTACGTGTTCCAGTGACAGTTCTACAGGTAAGCATTAGGATTCGTCGTGGGCAGGTCACTGAGCACAGTGTAGCTTGAGAATTGTCAAGTGACAGCCAACATCGTATATAAGCGGCCAGATCAAACAGAATACCATGCCGTTCAGCTAGGCGCGTCTGACCGCCCGAGTAGAACGACGACACACCAAATGAAAGGTCATTTCCGAAAAGCTAAGGTACCTCCGAAGTACATCGTGAAGGAGTTTCCGGTTTCGCCAGATGCCCATGTTCCTATTGGTAAGTCCTCGTATTCCAATTCATACGATGACTTTGACGACAACATTGTAAGGTACAACGCTATCGGCCGTTCACTTTGTCCCTGGACAATATGTGGATGTCATAGCAAACTCGTATGGCTCAATTTCGACGCGTAACCTGCGATTTCGTTGACGCGTCTTGCTCAGTATCGGAAAAGGGTTCCAAGGCACCATGAAGCGTTGGAACTTTAAAGGTCTACGAGCAAGTCACGGTGTGTCTGTATCACACCGTTCTGCTGGAGCCACCGGTGCCCACCAGGTCTGTGATGTCTCAACTTGTCATCAATCGTGGTAAGATTTAATGTGCTTTCAAGGATCCTGGCCGTGTTTGGCCTGGTAAGAAGATGGCAGGTCGACTCGGAGGTGAACGAGTCACTGTTCAGAACCTCACCGTAATGCGAGTGGACGGTCAACTTGATTTGGTCTTCCTCAAGGGTGCCATCCCCGGAGTCGATGACGCCCAGGTTCTTATCCGTGATGCCAAGAAGAGACTGGTTAGCGTGGCAAAAGCTCATCAAGCCAAGGGAGAGTATGAAAAGGTGTTACCAAAAGGCGTGGATAATCTTCCATTCCCGGCCGGCACAAAAGAAATGGCAAGGAACCTTCCTGCGGTCATCGAGGCGCCATCAAAGCGCGTTACCAGTCCTTTCGTCCCTAGGGAGTAGAGCATGTGTCTAATCGTGACGCTTCTTATATACATCATTATTGCAACTCATACTCGCGGTGTACCACTACGCGAGGGTCCTCAAGCTCGACCATTGAGGTAGGACAGATCTGAACGCTGACTTGCTAATGTTGCCTTTACCTTTCATTGCGGAAGCAGTTAAGACCAGAGGACTCAGGATCAAACACGTGTTGGCAACGGGCACATGTTGGATTCCATTCGTGCTAACGATGACCGGTGACCGGTGACACTGAGTATATTCCAAGATCGTTCAACACATGTGACGTGAGAACGGTTAGGGGAGGAGTTGTCCATCGATAGCGTCCTTTGTGAGACCCTCTGCTCCATCCTTCATTTCAATGACTTTGGATATGTCTGCCTGAAAATAAATATCAGTCGTGATTTGATGAAACCCATATCTGAACACGGCGCGTACAACATTTTGGAAGTCAAGAAACGCGCTCGCATAGAGGGTCATGAGCTTAGTCTCGGATGAAAAAGGCATCCAATTGATAAGGACCAATGGGAATGAGGTTCTTCCGTCCTTGTGCTTTAGCTCGTAGGAGAGCACGACGTATCTCGGTGAGTTCTCGGGGAGCTCTGCCGGAGATGATCTTTATTATTCATCTCAAGTCAGTCAACCGTACCTTCTGCAAGGTCTTCAATGGAGATGTTATCAAACTGCTCTTGCTCTTCCATGACGAGTTTGTCCTTGTTGATCTTGACGACGAGCGCAGCACTCCCCTGGCTTCGCCTTGCGAAACGGAATTTGCGGAGGGAATCCTTGAGGACCTGGGGTATATCAACTGTGTGCGACTTTGTGTCTTGCCTTAGGCGCAGTCCTGCGAATATTTCCGTACATCAAACTCACCATCGTAGATAGCTCGGAACTGATTGCGTAGACGATTTGCCGAGGATGCTTACACGATCATACCCCGGATGACTGACTAAGGCACATTGTTGTCAGAGAGAATAGTATAACGTTATCTATTATATGGCTAGCGAGCTCGCACCATTCCCTCTCGCTGAACCATGACTTCCCCCACAAGAAGCGCCAGGGAGGACCCCCATCATCCGGAAGCAGAATTCTCTCATCCATACCACGAACGGTCCAGCTTCCTCGGCTCTGCTGCTGAGCCGGAGCAGATTCATTCTCCTCTCTCCGAAGAAGAGGAAGAAGAAGAACACAAACGTGAAGTGTCTTCCTGGGGGAGACTTCCTTGGTGGAGGAGGCCCTCCCCTTACTGGTCTGTCACAACGCGTTCTTGGTGGTCCTGACTTGACACGCGCTTGCCACAAGGCTCGTGTTTGCCACATTCTTCAGTTCTATTGGATTCAGTGCAGTACTGGCACCAAAGGTAGCGTTGTACACGGCTCTCGTCTGCCGGGTTCAAAGACCGGAATATGTCATGCATAACTATTCTCCACATTCTCTTGGATTTCCATTGGCCGACGACTTCATGCCATTTGGCACAGTTAATCTACCGATTCTCCACACCTTTGGGAGTGTGACCATTGCTTTCCCTCCAGGCTCCACATATATGTCATCGACTGTCTATGTCGCGAATAAACCAGAACTTGATCCCAATCAAAAATGTGCCTCAGATCCGGTTGTGCAAGCAGCTGTAGCAAGACTCAGCGCAGGTTTGCACTCAATTTCCTATCATTCATGTGTCTCAACCTTTGACTAGTTTTTGCTACTTCTATGGGAATACTCAGCTGCCTCACAGCTGGCTGGTGGAGCTCCGTGAGTGTACGCGATAACTTCGTCGACTGTTCGGCTCAGAGTGCCTACCCAGCTGTCGGATCGTTATGGGCGGCGGCTTGTGCTCTTCATTTCAGTATTCGGCCTCTTCGTGACTGAATCAACACATGTCATTACCGCTTGGTTTGTGGACGTGCTACCTGGCGGATATTGGTTCCCTCTTGTCGGTTTCCTCATTGAAGGACTGCTCGGGAGTGAGTACTTGTTTTGACGACCCTCATTCGAAGGTGACATTTATCATACGTAGGTATGGCAACTGGGGTGGCAACCACTCATGCATATATGGCGGATACAACAGACCCCTCTACAAGGTCAGTTGCGCTTGGTGTACCCTTAGGTCTTGGTCTCTGAAGCCAATGACCGGGTAGATCACGATATTTTTCGCTTTTCCTTGGCCTAATGTTTACGGGCATAGCTATCGGACCTGTTCTCGGTGGTCTCCTCATACGCTTGACAGGGAATATGCTATCCGTTTTCTATTTCGCCATCATTTTACACGGCGTGTACACAACTTTCCTCATACTTTTCCTTCCGGAACCCCTGACTCATGCTCGAGCACGTGGTGCGCGTCTACGGCGGAAACAGGAGATGGCGAGCCTAGCGTCCAACCATCATGCCCGCAGCGTATTGAAGAATATCGCTGGATTCCTCAAACCGCTTGTCGTCTTACTGCCTCAGCGGGATGAAAATCCACTCAAGCTCAGAAGCAGAGATTGGAGTCTATTCTTCCTTGCAATTGCCTATGCACTTTATACGAGTTCCCTGGTGTGTGCCGTCGCGAAGCCATTCGAACTAGATTGCTCATTGCTGCCATACAGGGAGCCCTCTCTTATAAATTCCAGTATGCTGCGGCGCAATTCCACTGGACGCCTGAGATTGTAGGTATCCTGCTCCCGACGGTGTCAATTTGTTTAGTGATAAGCTATACTAGACAAGCTACTATGTTTCAATTCTTGGTGCTTCTCGCGCCATCTTTCTAGCAGCCGGTCTGCCCCGTAAGAGACCTACTTTTGCTATAAGGACGTTATACTAAATACTTTCTAGTTATCATCAAATATTTTAAACCCGTCCCTATCCAACTCCCAATCACACCCAACGAACCCCTTCGGGGCAGCATCGGTTCTCGTTCCCCCAGCGCTGGTTTACAACCTGGTGTAACTTCACCCAGCGCATCAGAACAGCCTTTACCCGCTTCTCGTTCACCTATCTTTGATCTTATGTTGGCCCGCGTGTCTGTAGGGTTGGAAGCCGTGGCCTTCTTAGGCATGGCAGTCGCCAGTACAGGGGCTCTCTTCACATTAGCAAGTACCCTCAATGCGTTAGGTGCAGGGTTCTCTCCCGCTGTGCAGGCGCTTGCACTGGATATCTACGCGAATCGCCGTTCCCGAGACCGGGGCGAAATTGGCAAACTCTTCGGAGCACTCAGTGTCACCCAGGCTCTCATGTACGTATTCCCTGATTTAGTCCGTGAGCCTTGGCTAACTACTGCGCACCTGGCTTGCGACAGAACTCACATCCTTAGCCCAGCATTGTATGGATTCGTTTATTCCAACACGGTCGCATCGTTTCCTCAGGGTATCATGATCGTGTCTATGTGCACATCGTTACTCGCGCTCGCGTTCCTTTTCTTCGTGCGCGTTCCCTCTGGTGGCCGTGTTACTCCTGAAGACACAAACGAACAAGATCGTGACGGCCCAGTCCCTGATACTTTACCCACGGCGACGAATGATGTTGTCGAAGGGAGTTGAGGAGGAAACCACATCGGAGAGTGGGTCGGTAGCGGTGGTATTGTACGTGCGGGTTCTCATGCAGTCTGTCTCAAGAAGAAATTCGCAGTATCCTGAGCGGCCACATGCATGGTTATCCGCGGTTTTACGTAGTGCTTGGCATCATCATCCATGTTACCCTAGCTAGTTTCAAGTAGATGCGACGTACAGAGTCGCAGTGCACTCCGCAAGGTGCGCCCTGGGCGTCGTCCGTGGTTCCCGTGTGGGCGACGTTTAGATGCACGAATAGACCATTACAAATCAAATAAGAACATCATGCATCACGCATGACCAAGTTCCGTACCTAACCCTCACCGGCTTGATCATTGCAGTGCGGTGGTTAAATTTGTCCCACTACCTCAAGCCTCGTTCACGACGGCCGAACCGCCATTTCCGTTTAGTGATTTCCACCACCACCGCCAGAGCCACTTCCAGCTTGCATAGACGCAAAGGAAATTGAAGACGCCGATAGCTGTAGAACCTGCACCGACGACGACGAAGAGCGACCATGTATAACCAACGATACGGTCCAACAAGCGGCCCGTGTACTTCTTGACGGTCGCAAAAGGATCAGGTGTTGGAGTATATCCCGATGGTAGGCGGAGGCGGGGAGGAGCCAAGGGCGACGGTGCCTCTGTATATGGCGAGGCAGTGGGCAAATTATGAATCACTGGTAAGAGAAGGAGCGCGACCACCGGTTTCTACCGACGAAACGACGGTAATAAGTACACCATCAGCGGATCATATGGTAAGAATGTGCGGAAGCTCACATGATCTGAGGTGACATATGAGGGAATAGACGTGTACAAGATATTAGAAATCTCTGACTTGTCCGGCGCGGTCGGCGAATCGGTGTATGTCGTATACATAATTCTGTCTGTCCACGACGGTGTTCGTGCAGCGCTGAAACATGGTAATATGTGCTTAGTGTAGGAACGTGCCGAAGGAGGGAGCCTACGTACTTGTACTTGTCTACTTCACCAAGGATGTACTTATATGTGCATTTGAATGTCCAAAAGGGGCCTTCTCGTAAACCAGTGCATGTATGTCCATTCCGACGCGCGATTATGAGCTGGTCGTACTCTTTCAAGGTTTCTCGCGTTTTGATATCGGTTAGCAGAGAGAGAGCCTCCTCACCGCGAGATCCTTTGCGGAGTGCATGTGAAGCGGGTATTGAGACACGGAAATTGAGGTCTCCAAAGAAAAAGAGGTGAGAGGTAGAATACATAGTCGTAGTTGATTCATTAGGGAACGAAGGCGACGGTGGGAAGAGAAGCGTCCGGACAATGTGATGATAGTCAGCCATCCTCTGTTTGAGGTTCGCCTCATGGGCGGTGAGGTGGGCACAGACAAAGCTGCAACGGCTTGGTGAGCTTAGGGAGCAGGACCAACACACACACTGACGTGAAGACCTCGCCTGCTTTTGAACCACGGTCCGCGACGCGGAATCTTACGCCCACGGCACCCTTGTTACCCATGTATGCGGGTCCGCTGCCAGTCCATTGTGTCTGCACGTCGCACACGTGGCGGGCGACTGCATCGTCCTTGGCATATACGAGCAGGGCAACACCAACGTTGACGACTTTCGCAACAAGGGAGTAGGATTCTTTGTTCGGGGCATGCGCTTCTATCTGAGAGCGTATATGTACATCCCTCTCGTCTATGACTGATTGTGAGCGTCCGGCGACTATTTCGTCGGGAGTCGTGCGTCAGATCCACCCTTGGATATATGCTGGAAGGCTCACGTCCGAGGTGGAGTGGAAGTAGTTCTTGGAACCCAACGGCGACGATGTCTGGGGCTCTTTGCTCCTTGGATAGGAAGGAGGAAACCTGAAACGTGGGAGCAAGCCAGTCCACGAGATTCTGAGGAAGCCCTTGGCCGGGCTGAAGGTTGGTGTTGTAAGAACCAATTTGTACCAGCAGTCTTTCGTTCGTTTTTGCCATACCGTCGACCGCTGGCACGAGCAAGTTCGGTTGCGCGGACGGCGAAACGTGTAGCACAGAGAAAGGCAATTGCTCCCGTGGTCATGAGCCTTGCTAAACACAGGGTCCGAGTCGGTGAGTCTGAATTGTCATGATACACTCCGTCTACAACGCCGGACAGGTGCGGTATATCCCCCGAGCGGACCTTCCTCTGGCTGCTCACGGCGACGCGTTGGAAGTCGTCAGATCGTCTACGACTCAAACTCGGCAGTGCAACCCCATTCCAACGACGAACACGATACCTCCAAAAGAATCAGAATATACATGTCTCTTCTAGTTTCTACCATTGCTTACATGTAGGTCCGTATGCGTACTAGAACAACATCCACTCACTGGCACGCTAGGATAAAATAGAATCCTCAGGTCATAGTCCTAGTGGTGGGGCTAACATTATGCCTCGGATGATGGCCACCTAGCTTCCCGGATCTAGGGGTATCGCATGTTCTAAGTACCGCGAAACACGGCAACACCATGTCTGGCGCACTCACCAACATCTTCGCCAGTTCCGGTTTGATGCAAATCTATGCCTCGCGTCGATTGCGATCTGATCCATACGGGCCTTGACGCTATCGCCTTGCCGCGTACGGAGTCCTATTCCGCCTCGGTCCTTCTTGTTCCTGCACCACACTTAAATTAATGGCCCCTCCACGGCACCCCGTTCCAAACGTCCTCACCAATGAATCACGAAAAATCCTCAGTAAAGGACGAAACGTCGCGTTATGCAAAGGTGGACATCGAGGCCACAGAGACTTTGCCCACAGATGACCCCTCTTCCGTTGTCCTCTACAGCGAACGTGAGATTGCAACGCACGTCATCTCGGTAGATGATGATCCTTCTCTCAATCCGTGGACTTTTCGCGCCCTCTTTCTTGGGCTTGGTCTCTCCGCCTTTGGGGGTTCCTTGGGTACGTCCATTTTCTTTGTAGTCCTTTCTCATGTTCATTGTACGGGATAGCCGAGATCTATTATTTCAAGCCGGTAGGCTTCCAGTCTGTCTTGGCCCCCGCAGAATTTTTCATTCCGCTGAGGTTAGCAAACGGTCGGGGTATCTTTAATGTTCATTGCTGTCATCTCGTATGTTCTCGGGTTCACAATGGAAGTTTTCATCCCTCGTCATGGCCTATTCCGCTATCTAAATCCTGTACGTTCAGTCCAGCCTACGTACCACTCATCTTACCCCTCTCTAGCATCCCTTCAATAAAAAGGAGAACGCTTTCATCATCATTATGGCTAGTGCAGCAGCAAACTCAGCTCTCGCCACTGAGGTCCTTGCCGTCCAGCGTCTGTACTATAACATTACTCCCGGCCCTGCAACCTCCATTTTCTTGCTGTTCTCCAGCCAGCTCCTTGGTTACGGCATCGGTGGTGTACTTAGACGTGAGTCTACCTCGGTTTGGTAGCATGTCCTCTGACGTATTATGGCAAACAAGCGATCCTACTCTATCCTTCCAAGATGCTTTACCCCAGTATACTGCCGCTCATGTCCATGTTAGACGCGTTCTTCAGAGATGGTCAAACCGCTCGCCGCAAATTCAAGATGTTTTATCTCGTCTTCGGAGCGTAGGTGGTCCACCTTTGATCGTGGCTCAACTCAGAATTACCAGTATTTTTATTTGGGAAATCTTCCCAGAGTGGATGTTCCCACTCCTCACCGGTGTATCCATCGTCTGTCTTGCTGCCCCGGACAATGCGACCGTCACCCGAGTGTTTGGCGGAAGTAACGGTAACGAAGGTCTCGGCTTTTTGACCATTTGTTTCGACTGGCAGGTGAGTTGGGACAAGACTGACACATATAGTAACATAACTGATCTCAATCCGCAGTACATTGGTGGCTTGAATCCTTTTGCAATTCCCTTGAAGGCTCAAGTAGGTCGCGCTACGCGAACCGATAACTATGGCTGACACAGTGATAGTTCTCCGCGTTTATTGGGTACATATTATGCATGTACGCTCGTCATCAAAATGCTATGGACTTTATCTCATGTGCTTTTATTAGGGTCGTTTTTATCGCTGTCTTCTACGGTAATGTCTGGGAATCACGGAACTTCCCCTTCGTATGTTGAAGCACGCTTTACACCAACCATTGCGTTGATCATCAGTTGTAGCTCTCCCAACTCTTGTTCTATGAAAACGGCACTGTCTACGACCAATCATTGATCTTGAATTCGAATTATGAAGTCGATCCCACCCTCCTCGCGGAGCAGGGATTGCCATACTATGCTGGAACCTGGGTCGTAGCTCTCCTTTCCACAAATTTAGGTTTGGGAGCTACCTTTACCCACTTACTCCTCTGGAACCGTGATGACCTACGTGGTGCCTGGAGCTGGATGTCACCCTTCAGGCTTCGCAAATATTGGCAGGAATTTAGTCGGAGAAACGTTGATTGGAAGTTTTGGAAAGACACTGGCATACGGGAGCGGCCCAAGGAGGATGAGGACATCGATCCTCACTTTTCCCAGATGTTGAAAGTGAGTCTCTCCTCTTTGATTCCGTAAGAATGTTGAATAATTCTGCGTCCAGTACCCTGATGCCCCAGATAGCTGGTACTACGTCACCTTTCTGGTATCGTTTGCTGTGGCTCTAGTCGTTGTCTACAAGAGCAACTCCACCTTACCTTGGTGGGGGCTCTTCATCTCAGTGCTTTTGGCGATCATAGGCATTCTATTCCTGGGTGCATTGGTTGCTATTACGGGTATCGGTGCCTCCACCCGTAAGTTCCTGTTTTCGTTTAATGTCACTCCACCCAGCTAAGGACGCAGAAACATTCGTGCAAATGATTGCAGGATATTTACATCCCGGCAAGCCTATGGCTAACATGTATTTTGTTTTGTATAGTCACAGTAAATTTAGCCTGCTCGCACCCCCGGGACATAAGTTTACTGACACTTCATCTAGATACCATCTCACAAGCTAACCTACTACTCCGTGACCTCAAGATTGGCCAGTGTAAGTCCTCTGAGAAAAGCTGCCAATAGCGAAGAATAACGTGTCATATGTGCCATGACATAACAGATGCTAAGCTGCCCCCTCGTGCTTCTTTCACTGCCCAGATTATTGGCACTCTCCTCGGTGCCATCTTAAACTATTGTGAGACAATGTGGTCCTCCTTCCTATAGATTCTTATATTTCCTTGCAGTCTTAATGAACTCTATCATCGACAGTCAGCGAGACATCCTTCTTTCCGTTCAAGGGACAAATATTTGGTCTGGCCAACAACCCCAGCAATACAACTCCCAGGCTATTGCATGGGGTGGGCTTGCTCACGAATTATTCTCTTCCGGTGGGAGGTACCAATGGGTACCGTGGTCTTATCTAGTCGGTCTTGTTGTGCCCGTACCATTCTGGCTCATCCATCGCTATTGGCCCAAGCTTCGTGCTGACTATTTATACCTCCCCATTATCTGGTTTGTGCTCGATTTCTGCGTTGCTCCAGCCTCTCATATCCTTCATTTAGCACGTATATTGGTTTCCTCTGTGTCGGCATCAACTCATCAGTCATAACTTACTTCACGATCGCGTTTGTCTCCCAGTGGTGGATCAGGACACGCTATCCTCGTTGGTTCCAGAAATACAACTACATTGTCAGTGCTGGTGCGTTCCTACCTGGTATTCTGCGTATATCATTACCCATCGTATTTTTGGCAGCCCTTGATGGTGGCACTCAAGTCATGGTATTTATCCTATCTTTTGCCGTCCAAGGTGCAGCGGGTACTGCACATCTCTTCCCAACTTGGTGGGGTGCCAACCAGGGTGGAAATTACGACCGCTGCTTGTATCTTACTAGTAACTAGGTTGTACACATGACCTGTGTCGTCTCGTAGCCTAAGCTCCCCGCGTTACTCAGTACTGTGCCCTAGCCAGGCAATTCAATTTTTCGTTGGGACTCGCGAATCGCCGCCACGAAGTTGTTCAAGTTTGACTCGGCGTACTAGGACCCTTATCATGCAACCATGAGCTACGAATGGAGCTTCCGAGACTGGCGGCGATACACACCCCCATTTTGGGCGCTGTTGATTGTGTCCGCACTTCTCAGAGTCGGCCTCCTTCTTTACAGCGAGTGGCACGACTCCCGCTCTGTTGTGAAATATACAGACGTCGACTACCGTGTCTTCAGTGATGCAACACGATTCCTATTTCATCCGAGCAAAGATAATGTTGGCCAAGGCCTTTTGACAAGGATATTTGGGTTGAATGTCGGAAAGTGAGTCCCTTTCGTCTTATGTCTCGTGTTGAGTGACCAGTACGCTCTCTAGCCCATACAATCGCGAGACCTACCGCTATACACCTCTGCTAGCAGTCGTTTTACTTCCAAACGAGCTCATCCACGCGTCCTTCGGGAAATATCTCTTCGCGACGTGCGACCTTGTCAACGGGGTGCTCATATACCACTTACTTGGGACTTTCATCCTCTCGCGGCCAACACGCAATCTACCCAGCGGTGACGCAAAGCCGCGGGGTGAGCCTCGCCAGAGCGAAGGTACGGAAGATACATCCATCTCCGACACGAAAGCATGGGCAACTTTCCTCGCAGCAACACACCTACTGAACCCGCTGGTATTCAGCATTTCCACGCGCGGTTCCTCCGAATCCATCCTGTGCACACTTGTCCTCCTCACGCTATACTATGCGCTACATAGCCAGTGGGATGCCGCCGCCATCCTGCTTGGTATCAGTACCCACTGGAAGATCTATCCCGTCATCTACGGGGTGAGCTGTGTAACTGCCATCGCAGCCCAAAGACGACCGACGTCCGGCTGGGGTATCTCCTTTGTCAAGTCACTCGTGTGCGTGCGGACGCTCCGTTTCGGGATCCTCAGCGCAGGCACGTTCTTCGCCCTTGGGGCGTTCTGCTACGCCATGTACGTTCTCGTCTCTTCTCGCTTCGTTCTCAGCTGAGATTCCCCTCGCAGATGGGGCCGCTCGTTCTTGTACGAGGCCTATTTGTACCATGCGGACCGCCTCGATCACCGGCACAACTTCTCGCCCTACTTTTATCTCACATATCTCACATATCCCGGGCAGACCGCCGTGCTCGACGACCGAGGGGGATGGTTCCTGCGCTCGCCTCTCGCGAGTCTCATTCCCCAGCTCTTACTGGCCCTCGGCACGGGCATTCTGTTCGGCCGGCGCGCTCGGGATCTCCCCTTTGCGTGGTTCGTGCAGACGTTTTCCTTCGTGCTGTTCAACCGGGTGTGCACCTCGCAATACTTTTTATGGTACACGCTCTTCCTTCCCCTTCTGGCACCTCATGTCCGGTTCTCGTGGTGGAGCATTGGCGTCTGGGTAGGAGTACAGGCGGGTTGGCTTGCCGAAGCGTACAAGCTCGAATTCTTGGGAGAAGACGTGTTCTTTGGCCTTTGGTTGAGAAGTCTGCTGTATGTCGGCGGGCATGCATGGGTACTTGGAACCATCATGGAAGGTTATGCTGCGGGGGTGATGCAATGATCGTTGAGCTCCGCCACTTCCTGATCGTCATTCATCTGCGCAAGTTTCGAGGACGTTGATCATGTCTCGAATTGCTACATAAATAGGAATCTAGGAGGTACATGCTTGCGTAGAGACGGTTCAGTGCGACGAAAGCATGAATTAGACGGGAACGGTGCATGTCTCTGAAAGTGTTCAAAGCGAGAACATGGGTAGGTAGCGTAGTATTAAGGATCATCTTTCTCCAGATTCCTCGACGCGTTCCATTATATCTGTTAAATATTTGTTGAGCGGGACGTTGGAAGAAGCAAGAAGTAAAACATACATATTGAGAGAGCCACCGGAACCCTAATTTGAGTCACACAAACAGGTTAGGGAGATCAAGTAAGCACCAGGAGGGCAAGACCTACCTTCACCATAACCTTGCCTTTGGACAACCGAACACATAAACAGCTCAATCGGGCGGATATCGTTCAGCGGCACCTTGCCCTAATGCGTGTCCAAATTCAGAACCTGCCTCATAGCATCGAATTGAATACAATAAAACCAACCTTGCCAGTTGTCTGGTAGAGTCCAAGGTGATGTCTGAGCTCCTCTTCGCTCACAGCACCAAGTGCGTCGATCTTGTTTCCGAGGACAAGGAAGGGAACTTTAGACAGTTCCTCGATGGAGAGCAATGCGTCGAGCTCGGCCTTTGATTCGGCGAAGCGTTCGTAGTCGGCGGAGTCAACCAAGAAGACGATACCGTCGACCTCGGGGAAGTAGTCGCGCCAGAGGCGGCGGGCTAGTTGAGATCATAGTATCCAGTACGTAATGGCAAAAAAAAACCACGTACCTTGTTGATGGCCTCCGAGATCATAAGTGGTGAACTTGACGTTGCCGATGGCTAGTTCCTCGGAAGCTGGTATGAACAGGTCAGACCCGACAAAGACGGGGACAGAGCGCCGCGCTTACTGGGATGAAGTGTCGGCTGCAGAGTAGCCAGTCTGTCGTTCTTGAGCATGTGGAGAAGGGTCTGTAAGCGACGAAGTTAGGCGTGCAGCGTTCCGAGCCAGCTAATGACCACAGACGGTCTTTCCGGCATTATCCAGGCCGAGGAAGAGGATTTTAGCGTTCTTGTGCAACAGTCCTGCGTTAGGGCTGAGTGCGAGTAGTCAATAGTCAACACTTGATGAGCGTACCGAGCTGCGCGAGGATATCCCAGAACCAGTTGATGATGAACATGGTCGTCGTCGAAGAATGAGAAACGAAGACGTCGGTTAACTTTGGAAGCGTAGCGTGACAGGACACGTATTTGTCACAACCATCATCTGTCACGCCTTCATTTGCAGGCTACTACGATAGTCTACCTCACATGTAGGATGAGTCTGACGCCCACTGCACTATGAAAGAGTGCGCGTGCTCATAATCCCAACCAGCCTTCCTCTCCGCATGACCGAATCGCCTCGTACTGCCTGGAAAAACGGGTCGAACGGGCACTGTCTAGTGGCTGCGTTGGTGGAAACGAACAGACATCGCGGTCATTTATACTGGTGTATGTTTGCTCGTATTTGGACATCACTTGGAGAGCTGGCTCAGCCAGGCTTTCAACTCGTCGAGTCCGTCCTTGTCCTCGGCCTTCTCTTTGGCCTCTCCAACTGCCACCCAGCTCGACAGAAACTCGACATCTCCTCCCTCCCAGTCCTCGAATTTGAACGTGCCACCCGCAGGACCATTGCACTCCAACCCACCCAGCTCCGTTCCTTCTCCCTCTGCTCCGAGACTCTCCATCCCGACACCCCCTATCTGCGAAGCTCTCCTCTTCTCAAGTTCGCGCTCGAGAATAGTGCGCACTCGGGTGATAGCAGCTTCGCTTGCTGAACTAGACGAAGCGCCAACCTTGAGCAGATCTGTCTTGTGCGCAAGAATGAGCAGTGACGGCGTAGACTGCGTCGGCGGGAGTGACGTTATCGCGTGTAACACGTGATGCAAGTGTCTAATTACCGGTAGTCAGTAACGTGTCATCTCCTGAATAACAAACGTACTCGGCAACGCTAGAACCATTGCGTGACACCGTACTGCAGTCGACCACGAATGCGACAGCCTTAGCATCCTTGAGGTGCTCCTGAAACTGGCCCCGGATCCGAGGGTGTCCAGGGACGTCGACTACCCGCAACATCTCAGTGGGTGACAGGGTCATATGGACCGAATTTATTTGCAGCGACATATGCGACGGCAGCGTTTGCTCGTATGCTAACTGATCTTTTCCATCATCAACAATGTACAACATAGAAGACATGTAGGGAACTGACATTCGACAGTATGGCAGTTTTGCCAGAGTCGGGAGGTCCAACTAGAAGGAGAGCATTGCCTTTGGATTTCATTTTTCCTCGAACATATGATACGACTAAGTTTGAGTTAGTTTGTAGGCGGAGATGAACGTGCTTAATGAAACGGACCAACGAGGAGGAACATTGCTATTGCAAGAGAAATAAGTGCAAGATTCATGGTGGAGAGGCTTCCAACAAGCAGCGAGCCTTCAGGTGTGGCAGCAATCACCGTCTCGTTTGGATCATGGCCGTCCATACGCAGAGTGAAGACTCCAGTAATTTGGAGGTAGTGTTTTCGGACGAAAGTAGCATCATTATTTGGTCTTGTTAAGAACCAAGGGCTTTGGTAAACACGTGACAATAAACAATGCATAGCCTGAGTGGCAATCACCATCACTAGTATCCTAACATTTTAGCAGGAAAGTACGAAGGGCAGTGTAATTAACCAACGACAAGGTGAGTGCAGATGGTTTCAACAAAGGAACTAAATGTTTGCAAGAAATTCCTGACAGAGGCGGCAAATTCATTCGAGAAGATAACAGAACCACTGTTGATGAGCCACCTGGAGATCTCATCTATGTTTGTGTCTGTCACAGAGATTGATCTGTTGTGGCGATTTCTTGACGCACGCCGCCCGCGTTTTCTCTTACAGTGCAGTAAAGTCAGCTTTAGTTGTGTTAATGAATAAGAAAATACTGTACGACCGATCTATTTGACTCTATTCTTGGTATATCTCGAAGATACCTTCCAGTCTTCTCCTAACACCAGCTTCAGTTTCATTGTTCCTCGAAAACTGACGGAACACTTACCGAATCAGCAAAACGGATGTGAATCGGGATGTTGGACAGGGTCCCAGGACGAGGAGCCCAAGAGGCTGCAATGGCCCGAGTGGGCCGTTTCATCCTATAGTAAGGGTGATAGCGACAAATCTCTTTCCGTCTTCCAAACAGATAGAGCTCGAGATAGGACACCACCGGCCACAAGTGCGGATACCTCTGGGCGATCGAAGGGTCTGATTTTTTGACCTTGAACGAGGTGAGCCAAAATTGTGTCGATTTGAAACGGATCTGATCACCAACCGCCTCGATGAAGATTTGGAATGCAGTTGGATTCTGCTCCTCGACAGCGATCATGCCAGAGCTATCCAGATGTCTTATCGCATGAATCCTAACAACCTTCTACGATCCGAGGAGATACAGTCGACATTAACCGTCGTAAAGATGAGGACGTACTGCAAAAATACGAAAGTCTGCGGCTGACATCTTTGTCTCATAAAAGAGAGCTTTGACGTCACGAAAAATGACGTCGGGCATATCGATTTGCTTGATACGAGTTCTACGGGTGGACATAGCTCCTGTTGATGAGAAAACTTGATAATTAGAGATTGGGCATCTTTCAACTGACGGAATGTTTGTTTGTCATACACGAGAATTTCCTGTCTGGGTCCAACGATCATATGTATTACTCGATAAAACATACCTGTCAACCTGGGGGGCACGAGTACAACACGCGGGGTGGACACAGTATACATAAAACACAGTATAGCTCAGTAGATTCGATCGCCATGAAAAAGATCAGACTAACAGTTGGTTGTGCAATTGGTGAACATACCTCTGCAGATTTGATCCGCAATGATGCCTGTGCTCACCTTTTTTGCCTTCTTTCCATGTGACAGGCCGGTCTGCGCCTCATCATGATGCCTCGCCTCATGGTAGTCGGCTAGGGTATGACCACGTTTTCATAACCGTCCAGGTCACCGAAAAGGACTCACTTCACAATCGGAACACCGATGACAGTCATCTCCCGTCCCCCATTCCCTGTAGATTCCGTCCTTTGGGCTTTTACGTAGTGTTACTTGTCGGAATCCGAGTTTCCCAAATCATTCCACAACCATACTTGTCTGCAGTAAGATCGTTGTTTACGGGCGAGCCCAACGACTCCGTTTCGTTGGTCAAAACCACCGACGGGCTCTACTCCGCAGGCCACGGGCTGTCCTGAACGCCGAGGCCACGCATGTTTCATCTGTTATAGGATAAAGACTTACGCCTCCCAGATAAGATCAACACCTGTTGGCTGAATCTGATGAAGCTCAGACTTTCAGAAGTTTACCCTCAGTATGAGAACAGTATTGAAGTAGAGATGGACTATATCAGGAGGGTCGCATCCGAGTCGTAATAAGAACGCTGTCCTATCTGATGAGTCAGAGATATCACGACCATGACATCCGACACGCACCCCGGCGACGAGACCTGCCAGTGACTAGACGGCGAGCCGGGGTAAATATGCTGCCTGCTACCGAATCTGCCAGCCTACTACGGGAGGGTACACTGGCAGTTCCACAGACGTTGAACTGATTCGACTAATTTACCTCGTGTTCGGTACTTATGATGAGCTCAAGTCAGTAACATCTTCCGCAATCTACTTGATGAAACGGGGCTGCACGTACTAGTGGGTAGATGTTTGTGCTACACTTAGTAGCAATTCACTGGCTGGAAAGGCTGTAAACAAGCACGGACTTCCAAGCCCCTAGTAGTAGTGAGGTCATTGACATTTTTTCACCCAATCCAGACAAAACGTTTCACAATCGTCTGGAGCACAAATCATCTATTTTGTAACCAGTAGAATGAACGCTAGCCTGAACAGAAGACAAGGAGGTAAGGGAGATGGAACAGAATTCGAAAAAAAAGGCTGTGGGTAAACACCATGATGAAGCAGTTATCTAAATGGATTCACCATTACCCAGTGACAAACTGGGCACAAATGTCCCCAATCGAGGAACCAAATGATCGTAAGAAAGAGCCGAAGGTTATGGTCGAAGTCTCTGCGGGAGGAGCCGGAATATTGTCGGTGACGAACACGGAAAGATGTTCAGTCATTGAATCTACTATCGCGGGCTCCCTCTTACAGCATTTTTGTACTGCAAGGTGATGGCGACTCGCTCTCTGACCGGGCGCGCACAGGGTTTTAAGCTTCAGCATTGTGAACAAAAAGAGGTGTAGAGTATAGAGTAAGAAGCTCACCGAAATTTCTCGCAAGTCCCTCCCAGTTTTCTCCTACATGACAGTTCAGTCACATCCTTGCAACAGGATAAGAGACACACCGACTGTGCGAACCGGTGCCAAATTGGTAATTTGTAAGGGGTTTTGTGCACCCGACCAACCCGATCTTGGGGATTATAGTAAAGACGACTAGGCCGCCTTCCAGTACGCCGCCTTCCATCCAAATATAGGTCCAGGTAGGCCAGCACGGGCCATAAGTAAGGATATTTCCTGGGGATCATGGGGTTGGATTGCTTCACCTGGGGTATGAATTACAATGGGAGTAACAAGACGGAGGGTCGATCACAAACCTGTTCTATGAAGTGCCTGAACGCAACACGGTCTTGGTCCTCAACAAAAACCAGGCCACTGACATCTAAATGTATTGCTGCGTAGAATCTAATACTTTCCTACGACAAGAAAAAAAAATCAATGTCAGCGACCATGAAATTAGGAACGTACTGTGAGGCGACGGAACTCTTCATTCGACATGTGTGTGTGAGAAAGCAATTCCTTTACAGAGGTGACTCTACGCAGTGGCATGGGCACAGTGAAGGCATTTGCGATGGTTGCCATAGTTCGTGTCTAGAAAGAGATCGTTGGAGGTGTGCTCTTTTAAGTCCCAGAATACTTGTTTGTCCATCATCAAAGATATCCCGTCTAGTTCCAACGACTGTAAATATTATTTGATAAAATCCACTCATCCTATGGGTCCAATCGATACGACACAATATGGGGTACATGTACAAATAAAGCACATGTGGTTCAGCAGAATCGATCACTGTAAGCAATTGAGCGCACAGTTCATTGAATAATGGAGTAGGTACCTCTTAAGCTTTGATCTACGATCTAGCAGTGCCTCCGCCAGGCGACCTTCTTTCTGCGCACGTTTCAACTGCGCGACGATGTCACTCTTTCGACTGATGTGTAAAAATATTCAGGCCCACCTCTTTCTTATCATCTTTCGACGTGACGGATCGTCCTGCACCCCATGCCTGATGCAGTCGGCTAGATATAACCACGTTTTGATATTCTCCTGGAAAAGTTACCAAAGAAAGACTCACTTGACACTCGCCTCATCGATGATGGTCATCTCCGACCCGGCCTCCCGTTTCTTCTTCTCCTCGTGGACTTCTTTCTTGTACTTGCTTTGGATTTTTACCCAGAAACGTTCCCTGAAGCCAACCTCCTCGGAATCGCCACGCAACTGCAGGGTACCACCTGCGACCTCGTCCACACTGAGATAATTTTCGTACACGTTCATGAATGCGACCATGCCGTCAGGCAAAACCACCGGCGTCCACTCCTCTTCAGGACCTCGGGCTTCTCTATTTGCCGAGACGATCCCATGCTTGTCACAGGATAAAAACTTCCCCTCCCCAGTACCCGTTCGGAGATTGATTGTGGGGGAGCCAGCAACACGCGTCGTGACCCAGACCTGTGCAACCTCTGTTGGCTCGCGATCGAGCAACGTGGCTGGTTCGGAAGTGCCCTCCCTATCAAGAGGATGCAAGATAATCTTGTTCCGTGTCGAGTCGAAATTTATGGAGATAGGAGAAGGATCCGAAGGGTGCATCAGAAAAGTAGGTCCACGTATTTCTGCTGGAGATTCTGGTAGGACCCAAGTGTCGGGAGCCTCTTCCTCCTCGATACGTCTTTGCTTGCTTGAGCTGCCATCATCGTCGTCTCTCTTACGTTTCTTCTTTGTTTTCTCCCCTTTGAACTTCAGTTTGGTTGGGCGTACCTTGTCGGTAGACATGTCTGCCTATGAACTATGAGTCCAAGTCTGTCGGTGGTCCGCGGGGCACGGCAAACTCCGAGGCACAAACTTTGGACCAAACAACTCGTTCCACACACATCCACAGTACAAGCCCGCCGACACCGTCACTGACGTCCGCGAGATCAAGATGAAGTATAACCCTGGTCAGTTTTCCCTTCTATTCTGCAATCATTTCCACCTGCTTTTGGAGTGGAAAGGCCGTTCCTCGTCGAATGGTACGCTGGATGGCAGGAGTACACCCCAGATGGATCGCAGTTCACGTCGATACATGCAGGTACTCATCTTCACATCCAGACGTTTCTTCTTCGAGGCGCAAGGCCCGCAAAGCGCACTTCAGTGCCCCTTCGTCTATCCGCCGCAAAATCATGTCCTCACCACTCTCGAAGGAACTACGAGGAAAGCACAACGTATGTGGACACCAAGAGCCGTCATTTCCGCCAATTCATTCGCATTTAGACGCGGTCACTACCAATTCGCAAGGAGGATGAAGTCAGGATCGTGCGCGGGAAGTACAAGGGTCGGGAAGGAAAAGTGACGCAGGTGTACCGCAAGAAGTGGGTTATCTACGTCGACCGTGTACAACGCGACAAGTCGAACGGCGCAACCGTACCAATCGGTATCCACCCCTCCAAGGTCGTTATCATCAGCATCAAGCTCGATAAAGACAGGTATGCTAAGCTAGACATGACGACCTTCGGCTTTATATCTAAGCCTGGTTACAGACGGGCTATCTTGGACCGCAAAGACAGAAAGAAAACCGAAAAAGATGATGTGGAAATGGTCGACGTATGTTATTATGTTTCATTCAATTGCTTAATTGCTCACGTCTGGCCAGTAAATCGTGACATTTGCCTTTCTTTACTTGTTGCACTTCATAAAACCACCATGTATCCACGCGATGCTCCGCACATGATATACACCATGACACCACATTCTGCCAGGCGCTCGAGTAAAGCAGCTGAGCATTATGTAGTGTGGTAATTACTACATCCAGGTATAAGAACGCGTGTGGAGCATTCTGCGATGGCTCAGAAAATCACGTCCGCGTCCTTGGTGCTCAGTAAGTCCATGGTGGCCTCCTCCACCTCCACCTCTGGTGCAGCCACCGTAGCCTCTTCAACCGCATCTTGCTCACCCTGTTCACCCTGTTCGTCCTTCTCGTCCTTCTCGTCCTGTTCCTGTTCCTGTTCCTGTTCCTGTTCTTGTTCTTGTTGTTCTTGTTGTTCTTGTTCTTGCACTTCCTGTTCCTCTTGTTCCTCTTGCTCCGCTTGCTCTACTTGCTCTACTTGTTCGTCTGCCTCTCCTCCCTCTGTCGTGTCCTTCTGAAGCGCAATTTCGCTACTCCCTTCAACTGCGGCGCTCTCCGTTGCCGCACCCGTTATGTTATCAGGCTGGGCCTTATCGGTCTTGACTGTCTTTACAGGCTTCTTTGCAGCACTCGTGGCCGCCTCTTTCGCTGCTGCGGCAATTGCGGCCTGTTTTTTCTTGTTCCCCTGCACCTTCTTCAATCTACTAACTGGTGAGCCGTCCATGATTAGGCGCTATAAACAAAAACTCGCCTGAAGAATTCCTCGCGATCCATCTCGTCTAGTTCACTCAAAATGTACTTGATCGTGTTATCGAGTCTTGGAATAATGACGTGTTCGATGGCGTTCACCCGACGGTTGGTGGCTCGAATGACTTCGTCGAGGATCATGAATGCTGTCTGAAGTGATGCAAGCTCCACGAGGGTCTCAAGTGCCTTGGCATAAACCTCTTTCGCTCGTAGTACTTGCTGTCCTCCACGTCCGAGACCCGTGAGATTGAAGTCTAATGAAAACGCCGAGGGAAATATGATAATCTTCACATTCGAGGGCAACTGGGAGCCGTACCTGACCCAGAAACACGATCGGCCTCGAACGCGGGCAAGAGCACACCCGAGACGTTCTCCTGCGTCGCTTTGACGCGGAACGTCGCCAACTTTGCTTGCTCTTGCACGAGGTAGGCGATGTCGCCCGTTGCATACGTGACTTCGGCCATCGAGAACGACGCAAGCTGCATCACCCGTCCCATCTTTCTTTTGGCCTACGCGGAATTTCGGGCGAGTTAGCCATGAGAAGCGGGCGTGTCGCCTTGACGCACCTCGTCCACTTTCTTGAGGATCGCTCTGAATCGCGTGGTGAGGGCATCACGCTTCTTCGCGAGCAAGGAATGGCCCGTCTCGGCGCCTTTGAGACGAAGCTTCATGTTCGTCAGTGCCATCCGCGTGGCAAAGACGTTCTCTCGAGCTCCTG
>JBBPTU010000187.1:0-35329 GCA_038094295.1 Tylopilus aff. beelii
CCAAAAATAGGTCAAAAGTCAAAAGCATTGGCACTGCGGGTCAAGCTAGCAATTCGAACGGGAGACAGTATTACGAATTAGCTCTTATTTTCTGGGTTTAGACCTAGGGGGCATACGGTATAAAATCTCGCGTTCGTTGTGGGGTATTTGGGTAATGAATGGTAGAAAGTAATGAATGGTGAGATGAGAAGTAGTGCTAACGAGTGAATCTCGATGATATCAGTTCGAAGAAATAACAAGAGCATTGAAATTGTACGAAGACGGCGAAGGGTCAAAAGAAAAATCCTTGGATTGGAGATTCACGACTGTTTGACCATTCCTTTGCAGCACGGCATTCATAAATCCGCCAGCCTTGATGGGAATCGAAAGTTTTGACACTCCAGCTTCGACTTTAAATGTCTGCGAGTTAGAGGACGTCGTCGAAAGCGTCACAGTTCCAGGGGAGGTCGCGAAGACAACGACCCAAACCTTGTCTGCCGTCTGCGGCAATCGAGAGAACTTCAGGTTCTGATGATGGCACGAGTATTTTAAAAACAACTCACGACCTGGTAGTTTCTGGGCCGACCGACTGGATCTGGCGCCGAAGCAAGGGCTGGGTGGGGACGAGACCACATAATGACCTGGTCTTTTGAAACGGCTGGGTACTCTCCCGTTTTGAATGCAGCCGCATAGTACGACGTCATACTGAGCCAGCCTTGGGTACGTAATTCGGTGCTAAGACATGGAATAAAGCTAGAAGGGGTAAAACTTACCACTGTGATCAAACCCATTCACCCAAGACTGGCTATTCGGTTGACCACCCTCGATGGGACCAAGGTAATGAGATTCTCCATAGTCATTCCAAGAGATAACCTGAGCGATATCAATTTGATCCCGGATACCGATCAAAGATTCCCATCGTTTAGCATACAGATGGTAGTCACTTAGGTATATCCACTAGAATGGTTATGGTTAGAACTGATCCATCGTTTGGGGTAGATGTCTCACGTTCTTGTTAAAGGTCCGCGGACTATAGTGTGTGAAGAACCAAGGAGAAACTGGGGCCATGTACGAGCCATCTATGGAACGCAATGCATTGATATACTGTTCATCGCTTGTTGTGGCCCCGACGGAATCAGAAAATGAACTGCGCGAGAAGCTTGAACTTTGCGTAACTCGTGTAGGCCATCCACCGTTCCACTTGTACCAAAAGAGTAGTGCGTTAGCGTGATAGAAATGCTTGATGAACCATTACCTTACGTTGTATATTCCATCAATCACGCCCTTAAAGCTCTGGAAAGCAGAAGTGTCCACGAAAAACGAAGGAACAAAGTAGACAGCGTCTTCACCCGTAAGCTTCTGCAAAAATTGCGTCGTCCATCCAAGCTGAACCGATCCTTGACCGAAGTGGCAAGTCTCTCCTGCGAAAGTCGAAGTGAATACACGACCATTGTATATCAATTGGTTAGGATGCGAAGCATATGTGGTGATATAATTTCGGAGTGTCGCAGCGTCATCAGCACTTTTGCACGGAAGTAATCTAGTAGCGGAAGTGAAGAAGTGACATGATATACACCGGAAGACGTACGTCATGTCAAATGACAAGAAGAGCTTAAAGCCAGTCCCCGATTGTTGCGCGGCTTGATACCTGATCAACATACACACATGAGTAAATGTTAGTGATGCATTATAAGGACTTACGCATCTGCAACTTGTCTGGGTTGCCAGGGATCGCTCCCTACGTTGAGTGCAAACCCATCGATGCCATTCTCGTGGGCAAGGAGAATATCCGACAGCCAAGTTTGCGGCGTGTATGGGTAAGAGTTTCCGACCATGAAATGGGCTACGACATATTTGGTCGAGTCTCGTTTGGAGAACTGTGTTTTATAAGATACCGCCGCGACGCCATCGAATACAGGGGCCTTCCAAACCGGGCTGGATATGCCGAGGTCTGCGACGAAGAACAAAGTTGCAAGAACAAATGCAAAAAGCATAGCAAATGTTCGGGGTTGCTGGACGATGTTATTTGGTGCTTTGCATGGACCAGTTTGACTTGGTTGAACTTCGGTTGGGTTCGCTTCCTGCGGCTATGTTTTTTTTCTCGGTTAGAAGGTCATGACCATGACGACATTACTATTTGCACATCTTTGGAGTTAGTCGTTAATGAACCCTGTAATCTGATTAAGAAGAAAACTCGAGTCTAACGACCATGTTCGACGGATGCGAATGGTCTTGACTCACTACTCGTACTAGCGGCGCGGAGGAAAGCGGGGAATAAAACAAGGGTCAGACCGTCAGAGTGAACAGAATGGACCGATGTCGCTTGAGGTCGTTTCCTGTCGCGCGGCGCACGGACGGCCCATCTGTTGCATAATACCAGCTAATGTGTCGCAGGTCTCGTGCGCTAGGTATGCTCCAAAGTTGCACAAATGCAATAGAGAGGAATCACGGTTTCTGACCACCAGAAGTTTGCGTCGCCGGTTAAAGTAAACAGCGAAATGCCACGATAACAAAGATCAAAGTGCCAAGGACGCCAAAGCTAGGACAGAGTTGCAGAGTGCTCTTAAAGGATCAGTCTTACTTTCGGATCGCCAAGAGACCTCTAGCGAGACTGCTTGTTTCTTGAGCCTAGTTATTAATGTAGTCATTTCGGAGTGAAACGCTCGTGTCTTCTATCAACCTCTTGTTTGATGGCAACCTTCCTGAATGGTGCATGTTGCGCCAGACTCTTCTCGCATTGTGAGAGGCACGATCAATGCTACCACGTCAACAAGATATCAATAAAGCATCCATATCTAGATCAGGGTAAGAAGCGCACAGGTACCAAGACGTCCTCAGTAATGGGACGGTCAATAGGCGAACAAAACCTTACCAGTATGATCGGTTCAAGTTGTTGGGGCCCTATAATCTATGGAAAGTAGTGAGCCGAGTCCGACTCGGAAGTACTGTGGGTCTCCGAGCAACACGCGAGTTTCCAGATCAGATGATGGTCATAGTGGTTTCTATCGTACAGCCCGAACTCCTTATCTGGTCTGGGCGCGTGAGTTTTCTGGGCTGCTTTCCTCAAAATGGGGTGAGCGCCTTTACTCTTTTGTTGATTTTTTCGTGAACTTGTTACGGCGTTTTCGCCTTGTCTCCTTGTCTCCGTCTACCGAAAAGAACAAAAGCAACGCCACTAATCATGGATCTTTCATTGACGCATTCGGAGCTACGTAGTCCCACTGGCAGCTGTCGAGGAATGGCTGAGTCCTCCATTTTTGCTGTTTTTCACATGCCTGTTCGGTATCGCACAGCAACGACTATGCCGTGGCGAAAAACGTCAATACAATCATCTCTCATGCTTCTCCGTCTCACCTGACCACTTTTCGTTGCTTTACCCGTCGAATCCGCTCTGCGCGGCGCTATCTTCGCTTTGACAGCCCCTGTGGCTTAGAAGCCGTCTATTTGGACCCATAAAAGTCGCAGGGGTGCATGGCTCACTTCTCTTAATTTCTCATCCCCGGCAAACCTGCCCTTTGACAGGGCATGACTTCGACGCTCAGGCGTTCTCGTCGTCGTGAGCTGGTCCTCACGCGTTCCTTCACCAGAGCTATTCGGGACAAAGTACGACTTGAGTCGTGTGTATCATTCCCCTCTCATTTATCGAGCTTTGCTGACCTCCAGAAGACCTCAAGCTGATGGGAGGGAATATAGGGCGCTCTTCGCAGATCGCACCAATGGTCACCCTCGTACGCCCCTCGCCTCCACATTCGAGGTGTCCGCCGTCCCGGTTCTAATGTCACGCCCACCCATGATACTTTCCCTTTACCCCAGTTCGAACCCACATCAACCCGTTCACCCTATCCATCGTCTCCCTCCTGAGCTTCTTCTTCATGTTTTCGCACTAGGCTCTGTCGACAACGTGATGTTCCCGGTCCTCGTGTCTCACGTATGCCATTCTTGGAGAACCATCGTGTTACATGCACGCTCACTTTGGCGACGCGTGTTGCTTAATCCTAATTCCAACATGCACATGTGGAAAGAGCGCATTCGCCGTGCACGCCCGTGCACGCTGGACGTTGTCCTCATGCCATGTACACACTCAAGAGTCCTATACGACATAGATCTCGTGTCGCTTCAGATGCACCTTCTCGCCCCTCACCTCTCTTCCTTACGATCACTTGACATCCGGTTCGACTCATACGCCCCGTACTTGTGGAATGCTGCGCTTGGACCCTTTTGTCGCTCAACTTCTTATTTCTGGGAACACCGGTCTCCTAACCTCGGCGATCAACTTTTCAACGGTGCCCCCGATGCTCCAAAACTTGAGTCTCTCACGCTTCGCCATCCCCAAAACGACGATATGAAGGAATTCAGCCTCTTTGGTGGTTTTGCGCCAAAGCTTACCCGAGTTACGTTGGAAGGCGTACGGTTAACATGGTCCCCAGGGCTATTCGGAAACCTTTTGTTCCTGGATTACACACATCACGGATTCAATCGCGGCCAGGAGACTGTCAATGAGATTCTATCAATGTTACAGGTTTCTCAGCGCGTCCGGGAGCTCAAGCTATGCATTCCTCACGGACCAATCCCTTTTCAGGCGTTGCATTTTCGAATGCCGCCGATTGGCAATAGTGATGTCGTTTTGCCTTTTCTCCGGTCATTGTCGCTCTCAGTAGGCAACGAAGATGATATTCCATCCGAGCTGATCACCATAGTTTCTCGACTATCTACCCCGGAACTTGAAAGCATATATCTGCGAGATCATCATGTAGCTACGTCTGCCACTCGAAGCGGGCCGTCCAGACCATTTACTGCGTTGCCCACATTTATCGGCGCAGTATGCCGCGACTCCTCTCTCCCAAATTTGATGGCAGAGGGTCGTTGGATCCATCCGTCGTTGCTGGCTGGACTTGCGGCACAATTACCTTCGCTAAATCCTATTCAAGCTGACAATACGGTCATCCCCATGGAAGTGAATGAAATGTAACATGGACGAACGGGATTTACCCTACTTGAACGGTCGCTCGCTGTATTCTGGTTCCCGCGGACTCATTGTATTGTGGTAGTACTAATAGTAGCTTGCCCATAGACGGTTGTCTGTCTCGTGTTTAATCTTCCATACGAGGTACTCTATGATGTATATTTAACTGAAGTATATCCAGCATCCATCTTCGAACTCGACGGAATTTTCTTTGTGCAGGCCTCGTCCGATCATCGGACCGCCGCTCTTCCGACCCGAGCGTCGGAGAGCGTCTCTCCGTTGATCGGAAGCTTATCATCTCAGTCGACCATCCCTTGACTGATCCTTGACTGATCCTTGGCCATTACTGCTATGACTTCTACTCAGTTTACTCTGGAAAAATTATATGACCTCAATGGTCTAATCGCTCTCGTGACTGGCGGCGGCACCGGTATCGGGTTGATGATTGCTCAGGGGCTTGCTGCCAACGGGGCGCGCGTCTACATCACCGGACGACGAGTAGAAGTCCTCCAAAACGTCGCCGAATCGTGGAACAACAGCAAAAATGATACCATGGGGAGGTTGATCGCGTGAGATCTCACTGATCGCAGCGCACACGTTGCATTTCAACGTCGTTCGTCGGGTTTTCTTAGGCTGAAGATGGATGCCACCAGCAAGGACGATATCCAACATGCCGTGCAGAAACTTAGGAACGACGAAGGAAAACTGCATATCCTCGTGAACAAGTAAGGATCGGTATCAGTACTTTTGGCAATCAATACGTGAACTTTAATTGCTGATCGATTCGTGGCAGCGCTGGCCAATCTGGCCCCCTATCCCCTGAACTCAACAAACCGTCGCCTACAGCGCCGAAAAAAGCAGAAGAGATCGGCCAATATCTCTTCGATAACGAATCATTTGAAGGATGGTCTGCGTTGTATTCTGTCAACACGTTTTCCATATACTTCATGACAGTGGCTTTTCTGGAATTGCTCGACAAGGGGTCTCAGGACAAACCAGGGTTCACTTCGAATATCATCAATATCACTAGCATTAGTGGATTGACAAAACTCGCGCAGAGACATGTAAGGGGTTGATATACCTCTCCTGTGAGGCATGCTGACCTGATTTCAGTTTTGTTATAACAGCTCAAAGGCGGCTGCTTCGCATCTTACCAGGATGCTGTCTACGGAGTTCGCCCTCCGGGGTGTTCAAGTCCGCGTGAACGCGATCGCACCTGGCGTGTACGAGAGCGAGATGACACACGATGTAATCTCTGGTCAAGAGGCGACGGACGCCGTAGGCATGTCGATAGTATCAATACCTGCTAAGCGGCCAGGGACGTAAGTTCTGGTCCAAGTTTGTTCCCGGCATTCGCTCTTGATCTAACCTTTTTTGTGACAGAGCGGCAGAGATGGCTGGCACGGCGGTATACCTCGCATCGCCCGCCGCAGGATATATGAATGGACAGGAGTTGGTTATCGATGGGGGATACCTAGCTGTAAACCCTTCCAGAATCTGAGCAAGGAGGGGTCAATGGGATATAGCGAAGACTCGGAAGGGGCATCATATTGATATGGCGGTAATGAATAGTCGGCTTGCGTTGCATGGCGGCAACTCGTCATATGATGTTATACCAGATCTAGGTATAAAACTGTCTCCCTACTATTTGTGCTCGACGCTTCCAAACTCCCGGGAATGTCACGCACTTTCGACTGCATCGTCGTTGGTGGAGGGCACGCAGGTGCTTGCGCTGCCATCTCCGCAGTAGAAGCGGGCTGCAAAGACGTCTTGATCATGGAAAAGGCACCAGCGGAGTGGATCGGCGGGAACGGCTACTTCACAGCAGGCGCCTATCGTACCGTCCACGCTGGCCTGGCAGACCTCCTCCCCATCGTTACCAATGTGACTGCCTTACAGGCTGAGAAGATCGACGTGGCGCCCTACACTGCGGACCAGTTCATCGACGACATTATGCGTCTCGGAGATAACAAGCCAAATGCCGAGCTCGTGAAGACGATGGTAGAAAGTTCGAGGGACGCGATCCAATGGCTCGCGGAGACAGTCGAGGTACCGTTCATCCTGGCGTTCCACAGACAGGCGTATGAAGTGGACGGGAGACAAAAGTTCTGGGGAGGGCTCGCACTCAGTGTGGAGGATGGTGGAAAAGGGCTGATCAAGGCAGATTTGAGAGCGCTTGAGAAGCGGGGCGTCGAGCTGTGGTTCGACACGCCTGCCGTTCGGCTCGTCACAGAAGGCGGCGCCGTGATTGGGGTTGTAGCGCGGCAGAACGGAGAGGAAGTTCTTCTCAAAGCGCCTGCAGTCGTTCTCACATGCGGAGGGTACGAAGCTAGTCGAGAGCTTCGCATGAGATACCTGGGACCGGAGTGGAAGTATGCAAGGGTGAGTGTTCGGATGCGATCGGTCTACATAACGACAGCTCAACGACGATCAGGTTCGCGGGACCCCTTACAATACTGGAGATGGGGTTCTGATGGCACAAGCCATAGGTGCCAAACTTGTCGGCGACTGGCGCGGGTGTCACAGTACGTGTTGGGACGCAAACGCGCCGACCGATGCCGGAGACAGGGAACTGAGCAATCAATTCACTAAATCCGGGTATCCGCTGGGCATTATGATGAATGTCAACGGAAAACGGTTCGTCGACGAGGGGGAAGATTTCAGAAACTATACATACGCGAAGATCGGGAAGCAGATCTTATCGCAACCAGAGGGTTGTGCTTTCCAAGTGTGGGACGCGAAGGCAATCCCACACCTTCGGAGGGAAGAATATGGAGATGATGTCACAGAGAAGATTACGGCGTCCACTGTTGATGAACTGGCAGATAGATTAATGAGCAAGGGTTTAAAAGACAAGGAAAGCTTCTTGCGGACGGTTCGGGAGTACAATGACGCAGTTCACCGGCACGGCATGGAACACCCAAACTCAAAGTGGGATCCAACTATCAAAGACGGCCTCTCCACACAGTCCTCTCGGCAGTCGCTGGCCATTGCAAAGTCAAATTGGGCCCTTTCGATCGGAGAAGGGCCGTTTCTTGCCGTCAAGGTTGCATGTGGTATTACTTTCACTTTTGGAGGTCTTGCAATCGATCCGGTGACGGCAAGAGTACTGTCCAAGAGTGAAGAAGTTATTCAAGGCCTGTTCTGCGCTGGAGAGATTGTCGGAGATATTTTTTACAACAATTACCCAGGAGGCAGTGGGTTAACGGCGGGCACTGTGTTTGGGATGAAAGCAGGAAGAGCAGCGACAAAGTTGACCAGTAACAAACATAGTGGCTCATAGGCAATGTTAAAATGAGCATAATCGTGAGGATGAATAGTAAGACTCTAAGGGTTAGAATTGCTGCGTCTCGCGGGAAGGTTCGAGTTCTGGCCACTTCATATGTCTTGTTTTCTATGACGGGATATCTTACAATCTAGACTGCATGCTCCACAATCCACTATTTTTCACTCTGTGAAATGGAGAAACCAGTCTGTGATGCCACGGGCACTCTCCTCCTTTGCCCAGCCTGGTAAATATGACATCATGATGGTCACCGATCACACCACTGTTAGGATCGATCACTCACGCGCATGAGGTAAAGTCGGGTCACCCCGCACGGCAAATCCGTGGGATACTCCAGAGAAGATTTGGAAGAAGTAAATCGACTTGTTGCTGATCAGTATATCTTCAGCGTGCCTTCGTGCTTCGAGAGGAAAGGTGAAGTCATCCTCTGTTAAGGATGGAGGTCAAGGGTTGGTAGTAGCAGGCTGCTTCGAGCCTCACCCGCACAAGAAAGTAAAAGGGGCTCTATTCAAGCATAAGCAGATGAAGTGGGAGCACGCGGTTTGAATAACGTACTGTCGAGCTTCTGAAAATGGGAGTCCTCGAGAAAGCCAGGGTGAGCAATGGCACCTACATCATGATAAGCATGAAGGTAAGTTTCACTTTAGCGCCCATGGAAAAACAGATTACCCGCTGCGATGGACCCCTCTGCCGCCAGATCCAACACGAACGGTGCGCCGAAACAGTAACCTTGCAAGAGGGTCGACATTCAGCATATATTGCCCGCATCGCTGGAGTGTACTCGCCAACTGCAACATATTTGGTTGTTTCAATCCCTAGGAAACAAAAAAAAACTCAGGCTATCAGAGGTGCGAGGTCGGTGATGCTCTACCATATGTCCCTTTGACGCATTTAAGCCACTCAGGGAATACCTCAACGGCTGCTGTGCGTGCTTCCAGGGACCAGGCAACCTTGTCGCGGTCCGGCGGTAAATCCTGTACAGGGACCCCGATGAAATAATCTGGTCCAAGTACGAAGAACCCTGTGTTTTTCTACATCAGTGGTTCGCAACGGGCAAACAAATTAGAGGAAGGTACCTTGCGAGGCAAAGTAGTCCTGAAGCAGCTTATTATTGATGAACAGTGGACCGTAGGCGTCTGCAAGAAACAAGAGGACTTTATGCCGTGTTCCCGAGGACGCACTCCGAGCTGGAGGTGGTTCAGAAATGTAGGTATTGAGTCCGCCGAGTTGTTCAATACGCCCCTCGGGTGTACCGGAGTGTTTGACTACAGCCCAGCAGCATGGACCTGGGGGAGTAGCGAGAGTGACTGGCATGGGCTTCGATCGGTAGTAGCAGTAGTCTACTCATTCACTCTAATCACCCGGCGGAGTGATGTGTGGAACTTTCCGAGCCGGTTTTCTTTGAGATGAGCGACTCACCATTACCACCTATCTGCGGAGCTCGTGCCAGGCCATATTCGCGACGAGATGTGGTTTTGCAATTATGACAGATTTCAAGTTGGCGACCCGTTGGGGAAGTTAAAGACAGACAAAGTGGAATTTACTGCAGAGCGAGTAGCTTCTGCCAATATCATGATCGCCTGCCAGGAGGTCTGACGGAGCGACTGCGGTCGATGGTAGCACGTGTATTTGTACCATCAAACGGAAGCAAAGATGTACCTTCCTTAACTAGTGTGGTATTAATAGCCCGAGGCAGTGTCCGGGATAAAGTTGTTCGACCTGCCTTGAGGTCTTTGAGATGCCAGTGCCAGAAGAGGTCTTTCGAGGACTTCCAGTTTCGACCAGTGGCAAGAACTGTCAATTGCCAGAGCCGGGTCGTAACCTTGCAGTGACGGATTGTCGCTCTTTCCGAGATCAACGTTTTGAACGTAATCAGATCTCGGCGGGGAGCTCCACCGGTGACCTTGCCATGTTCATTTCTCCTCGGCTAGCTCGCTCAGCACACTAACTTCCACGTCGAGGTCAAACATCCCACTGCGCTCACACTTGCTTTTGTTCCCACTCTCTGTATGTCTGTACAGCAAGTCACCCCCAGGACTCCCAACCCAGTCACGTTCAGCGATGTTGTCATTGCGGCACTCGATGCTGCCCACAGAGAACACCAAAAGAACGAACCGTCGCGGGTCTCTCCGCCGCCGCCTCAAGGTGCCATCCGAACTCTGGACCAGCCTCGACCCGTGTTACATATAGCAACTCCCTCTACGTCAACCGCCAGAGCGCGTCGGACCTCCTACGTGCCTGACACCCCTTCTACTCGGACCGGCCCTCCCCGATCTCTGTCATATCAATTTACCCCTTCGAGCTCCCCCATCGGCCCTCAGTTCGCCTCGCCCGGTGCTCAACTCGAAAACGAAGAACTCTTCGAAAATGATCTCGCTGAACCCGCTCAGCCCCCCTTTCACCGGTCACGCTCTCACCGGCGACAGTCTACCTTCCGCGGTGCCTTGGAAGTGGCCAGTCCAAGCATCGACAAAGATCTGATAGACAGGAAGGGGAAGTGTCGCGACACTAGGACCTATGAAGATGGTCGGGCCTCCACGAGGTGGCTTGTCGACGAGTCATCCGTGGATGGAAAACCAACCCTGTTCGAGGAACCTCAAGAACCAGAACAACGGGTTCAGCTCAATGGGCAAGCTTCTAGCTACAATCACGCCGAACAAGACGATTCACAATTCAAGGAACCGGTGAAAAAGGATGTCGGGCGACCACATACCCCCACCCCAAAGTCAGCAAAACGTTCAGGAGGTTCCGACAAATGGGGCAAGCTGCGTGCGCTGATTCCATCTGTCATACGACATCCAACCTCGACTACTGTAACTCGCACTGTTGCACCGCCGGATGTTAACATTATCGATGAACTCATCACTGGCGGTCTTTCAAATTTAATGTTGGGCCTTTGGTTTGAACGGGACGACAAGGGCCATCGCCGTATCCCGGCTCTCCTTCATCGGCTGCGTATCCGCATCAGCGATAGCTTACATCCGTCACATGCACACAAGGCTGTGTTTCGTATCGAATGTGAATACGCAAATGGTGCTGCTCGATGGGTCATTTATCGCCAGCTTCGAGACTTCATTTCCTTACACACTCATTATACTATATCCAATGCGTTCAGCAGTCACAAAGACAAGCTTCCAGAATTTCCTCTCACAAGTGTGTTCCCTCATCCGCACTTTCTTGTCTCTGTCACTAAAAGCTCCAAAGGTCTCCCCTATCTCAATTTCCTCAAGATGGGTAGTGGCGGAAGTCAGATTCGTCAAGCAGATTTCGCATTATCACAACGTCAGGCGTTAGAGGACTATCTTATCAAGCTGATCCGTGCTGTGGTATGTTACTGTAATCGTGGGAATATAATGTTATTGACTGTGAAATGGTTAGATGTTTCATCCGTCATCGAATAGATTGTCGGGGTTTCTCGAAGTCAGCGCCTTCTTCATATCTCTTGCGCAGTCAGGGGGAGTTCAATATAAAGCGGGTTATCTTCGTCTCGAAACGTCTGGGAATCACTCGGGACTTGGGCGCAAAGCCACAAGTAAGAGGGATCGAAAGCAGTCCCGTTGGTGTGCTGTGCGGGAGAGCTACCTGGTTGTTCTTGAGGAGCCTGGAGAAGTTCGTCGCATCTCTTTTTAGTTGCTCGCCTCTGATGAGTAAAGCAGCTGGTCGTGTTGGACGTCTTCCTCTTGGACTCAAATTTCAAAATTGTACGCCCGATCCGTTACTACCGCAAAGGTCTCCACCTCCTTCGTCCAGAACCTGCGGACAGGGAGTTTCACACCACTGAGCGCATGCAAGAAGTGGCACTACCCCACGAGACCGATGTCGACTGTGTGTCGGTGATGGACTCTGTCACTGGCAAAATAGTTAGAGTTTTTACCGTTTGCCAACAACCAACATCGAACACAGTTAACATCGAGACCCAAGAGGACGTGCCGCCACGTCGGCCTAGCCACGAACGGAATGATTCGGCATCTTCGGGGAGTTCGGTTGCGTCTAACTTGTCGCCCTCTCCAATACCAGATCCGTCAACGCACGTCAGACCCCTTCACATCTGTCAGCCTGGACAAACTGGACAAGAACAGGACGGACAGCAGGACCGAATATCACCTGAGAGCGAACAACAAAGGCGAAAGAAACGCCAACAAGATGTTTCAAAGCACACGTTTTATGTCGAGAATTCGCAGATGCGGCTTAAACTGTTCGCGAAGAACGAGGCAAGTACATTGTGGAATGCGTGAATTTTGATTAACCGTGTGTTTCTTAGCGCCAAATGTTACAATGGATAACAGCGCTGGAGAAGGCCGCAGATACTTGCCAGTTTGTGACAAAGAATCGGTTTGATAGTTATGCACCGATTCGGATGAACGTGGCCGCGCAGTGGCTCGTGGATGGGGTTAGCATACCGTTTACCTTCTCATACTGGCTAATTACATGCTTCCCACAGCGCGATTACATGTGGAACTTATCAAGAGCGCTCATGATGGCAAACGAAAGCATATATATTCATGATTGGTGGCTTTCACCAGGTACGACAGGTTACTCGAAGAATCCTGTCCTTCAACTTAACCTACTGTAGAGTTACAGTTGCGACGACCCAGCAAAGACAAGTATCGGTTGGACCGGATTCTGCAGCGAAAGGCGAGCCAAGGAGTCAAAATATACGTGATATTATAGTGAGTATCTACTCTTGGACTATTCCCCAGGGTTTATGCGGTTTAAAGTCAGGAAGTGTCGAGCCGCACAACCCCGACAGATAGCAAGTAGGTAATGCCAATATCGTCGTCCGCTTCCTCTGAAGTGCTATGGATTATCAGTTACGCGAAACAGAAACTGGGTTCGCTCCATGAAAACATCATGATTCAACGGTCACCTTCACATTTCCAGACTGGTACATTTTACTGGGCTCATGTGAGCGAATAACCCGCTCTCTTCTCCTGATACTTATTTATTTACTCGTTTTCCCTCAGCACGAAAAACTTTGTGTCATCGACCAGACCATTGCATTCATGGGTGGGATAGATCTTTGCTTCGGAAGGTCAGTCAGTTTGTCCACCTCATAGATAGGTATTTAATTATCTCTAGATGGGATACTCCCCAACACGTTTTGGTTGATGATCCAGAATTATCACCGGACAAAATAGAAATATGGCCAGGTTGGTTCCCAAAGAGATTCAGTCCCGGGCCCCGACTTACGCGCAAATTTATTAGGAAAGGACTACAGTAATCCCAGGGTGTTGGATTTCCATGCGCTCCATAAGTTCGAAGAAGATATGTACGACCGCTCCAAAGTGCCGAGGATGCCTTGGTAGGTGTTTATTGAAATTGGAAACATTAATGAAGCAAATACCGGACAGGCATGACGTCGGCGTGCAAGTTGTCGGTCAACCTGCTCGTGATTTGGCTCGGCATTTCGTAGAGAGGTGAGTTAATGGTATGTCAACTTGCCTCGTGCTGATAGCTGACATTAGATGGAACTGGCTACTCCGGATCAAGGTATGGAATGAATCCGTGTCTCAAATATCTAATTACAAGATCTCTCTAGAATCATTCAAGACTTATGCCGTTTTTGGTCCCTCCTCCAGAATTCAAACCTGGGGACCTAGAGACTATGGGTCTCACGGGAACCTGCGAGATGCAAATCTGCCGGTCCGCTGGACCTTGGTCACTTGGTACACCGAACCGGGTCGAACATTCCATCCAAAACGCATACATGACAGGTAGACCCTCTAGTTGTACGATAGGTATCGATACTTACTCCAGACAGCGATCGATGAGTCGAAGCACTTCGTGTACATCGAAAACCAATTCTTTATCTCCTCGTAAGCATGCGCACCGTAGAGTTGAGAACTACTGTCTTATTTTCACCCAAAGGACCGACATTAACGAGGTGACGGTGGAGAACGGAATCGGGGACGCTCTTGTCAGACGGGTTATCCGCGCAAAGCAAGAGGGCACTCCGTGGAAGTGCTGCATTGTTATACCACTACTCCCTGGGTTTCCTTTCCCGGTAGACCACAGTGACGCCAGCGCGGTGTGTTTCCCGTTTCCTGCCATACCCCCCAACTAAAACTGTACTCGGCAGATACGAATCATCCTTGACTGTCAAAATCGTTCGCTGTTTCGCGGAGAAAACTCGATTTATGGGCGATTGCGAGCAGAAGAAATCGAAGTAGGTTCAACGTCGTTGATTCACTTCACATCCTGAGTTCTGTCAGCCTGAAGATTATATTCGTGTATTCTCCTTGCGAAATTGGGGCAAGATGCGTGATGGAGTCTTGGCAACTGAGATCGTGAGTAGCTCAGCACTGGCGATTCCCTTGGTTTACGTTGATTTCAGGTATACATCCATGGTAAAGTTTGCCTCGTCGATGACAGGCTCGCAATAATTGGAAGTGCGAATATCAACGAGCGATCCCAGCGGGGTGATCGGGATTCTGAACTAGCAACAGTCATTCGAGACACTGATATGATCGAAGGGTAGGTTATGGTGAACCATTCTTGCCGACGTTGGTCAATCTGATTGGTTGCAGCACGATGGCCGGTATTCCGTTCGAAGTAGGGCGATTCGCGCACACGCTCCGGGTCCGGCTGATGCGAGAGCACGTTGGAGTTGATGTCGATGCCCTGAGTGACGAAGAGTACGCACCGCACGAAGAAAATTCTTACCATCGACAAGTTCAGGAACAGTGGGATCCGAATGCCGAACAAGAGCAGCCTGGTCGTGACGTGACGGAGCTGGTCCATGAGCAGCCAATCCTCGATGCAATACATACGGCAGAGCAGGGAATCAAAGGGGGTACGGAACTTTTACTCTCAATTGTAGTGCGACTGAACTTGCTACCAAGGTGCCCAGAACGTAGAGTCCTTACCGAAAGCAGCTCCCCGCCCGGCTGTGGCCAATCACAATGCAAGAAATCCTGGACCAAAGGAGGACACTTCACGTCTTTGGGGTCATCTGCTCTCCCCTGTCGAGGAAGAGAAATCAGCTGGATTCAGTAGCGCAGAAGTCCCTGTTGTTAGACCTTCAACGCCGTCCCCTGAGACAGAGGGCCCATGCAGCACCGACCGATGGGGTGCGCGTGAGGCTCAAAAGGGCGATTCAGGGTCTGATACGCCATTCGATCCACATACCAATGACCGGAAAGCAAGAGATGGGGGACCTGACGAGCCCTCACCTTCTGTGTTAGATCGTAGCGACTTGGAGAGCAGGAGCACTTACAGGCAGCACAGCCAAAGAAGACAAAGACCCACTAATGAATCGAAGGTAAAGCAGTCGACTCCGAAACCAGTTCCATACATCCCTCCCGATTGTTTTGAGGATCCGATTTCGGATGTGTTTTGGCAAGATGTTTGGGTAACGTGTGCCGAATACAATGTCAGTCCTTGTTCGATTTTCCTACATATATGGACTTATAGACCCTCCCAGACGGCGATCTACCGCAAGGTATTCCATGCGATCCCTGACGACACGGTGACTACTTGGAAACAGTACAAGAACTTTGTAGCTCACTATGATCGGTTTGCGAAGACAGTGAGTTATTAGTTATGACCTATTGAGAATCTGATAACTCAGTCTGCGTAAGGCCAAGCCCAGCTCCTCTCCAATCCCGTCATCATCAGCCGGTGATTCAGAAGAAAATATATCCAACGCTCATAGTGAATGCACTGAAGATCACGGGCGAGACAGGAAGGATAGCGAAGCGTTACCTACAACCACGCAAAAAATACAATACACGCAAGACAAAGAGGGAGGGAAAGGAAAGATCCGAGGTTCTCAGCCGTTTAGTAAAGGAGAGTGGTCAGAGATGGAGAACATGTTGAAAGACATACGTGGACATCTAGGTGGGTTACACAGCTTATCTGTCCTCTACATCTAACGTACGGCCCATAGTTCTACATCCAACACACTTTTTGGAAGGTGAAGACGATGGCGAGAACTTTTTATTCAACGCTGATAGGTGAGTGGGGTTTCTTGGATCCATGGAATGTACTATTGAATGATGCGCATGAACATAGGCTCATGCCACTCCCGATTTACAATTGAGTTCAATTTCGCTCATAGGACAGAAAACATTTTCATTTCATACGCATTGCAAGCACATTCACATCATGCACACGGTATCATAGTTGGCATTCTTTATTGTTTTGTTCACTTCGCAATTCAACCTATCTGGATTTCGGAAAGTCAACATACTCGCTTAGCCCATCTTCGCCCTTGAAGACAAAAATGGCCCGACAAGGCACCCGAGTTGAACTTCATCGAATTCGTGGTCCAAATCATGCATGACACTTTTGCCTGCCTTGACAACTAGCAAGCCCGCTCAAACATTTTTCGGGGCCGCTGGGTTCGTTTAGACTTTAAAAGGACTGTTAAATCGTTGGAGATGGTCGTTCGAGAACACACGGAGTTAGACTCGGAAATGTTATGTCGATCATCAGATGCGGGTCCGGCCCGTTTGTGGTATTTCGATGACCGGCCCGCCGGTGGCATGAGTTAACTTCGCTTGAATTAGAACCGCGTAGCAACTCCTTTGAGCTGCCAGTGAAGGCTATCCTGATCGTCAAAAAAATCCTGATGAGTCAGTTGACTCAACCTTTTGCAGCGTGGTACCAGCAACTTCTTTCATTCCATGGCAGGATGAGTCTAACAGCCAACCCCTCTCGAGGCCGGCAATGACAACTTGGACATCAACAGAGTCCTATTCAGAAATCACAACTTTCAGTCAATGCAGGCCCTACTTACCTCCAAAGGACGATCTGTCATCAAAGCCCTGGAGCCTTCAAGTTAGTACTAGGAGACCCACTGGCATTCAAGGGTCGTGTTCGTGAGTATCTTCATTCCCTTTTGACACTTGATTCTCTGCTGAGAGAAGATAAAATGGGGTCACAAGGCCTGAGAGTCGATGTCACTGGTATGACTGTCAGCAAAACCAAGTTGTGGTTCATTTCAGGGACACGTTCAGTCTCAAGGTTGTCGTCCCTTGCTCCCCTACGCATGCCGCAGTTATGTAAACTCACAATAGCATCTGCAGAGCAGTATTTTCACGTAACGCTTCTGACGAATCTTTTGGCACAGTTGACGGACTGCGATTGGTTGGACTGCTCGCAAATAAGGGAATTACCTGAGAGACCCTGGTGTAGCCGAAAAAGTTCCGCCATTTGAGTGCCAAAATGGCGCTAAGGAAAACCTGATGTATGTTGCACAAACTTGAAGTCGCGCAGCACCAGGCACAAGGAGTTGCTCGCCCGAATCGGCGTGCACATCGAGGCGGCCTCACATTGTTCCGGGCCACGCACTTGGTCAGCAGGCCCTGAAGCCTGATGCATCAGCACTAACGAGAATCTTTGTCATTATCACACCCTTTGGTAGCGGCAGTTCGACGGCGACGTTGACCGACATGCCAGTGGCGGCAACATCTTTGTGCCAGTGACACCGAGATGCCCAGGTTCTCACCGCGCCGCTGGTCCAAGTTCCAATATGGACTCTGGAAGGTACGTTGGTAACTTGAATGTCGGTGGATCTTCTACATCATTTCTATGTAGATCGTCATCGCCAAATATCTCTGGCTCTTCTGCAGTGGTAAGTTCCCAATTTGCTATTCACAACGTTATCTTGGTACAAGCTGATTGGCCAATAATAGCGGTTCCTGGATGTGTGACTTTCCTGTCCTATCCCGTTTTCAGACAGTTTGACCGCACGGGTCTCTAATCAACGTTACGTGTGCTTAATTTCCTCCAATATTGGTGTCACGAGGACTGCACCCGACAGCGTGTGAGGTCCATATTCCCTATTTCATCTTTGTCGCACCAACAAGTTATGGTTGTTCAACCATGAATAAATTGCGGTCATCCTACCACACCGATTCTCAAAGCCCCACGCAGACGTGATGCTCTCAGTCACTCTTAAGCTCTACTCAATCGCGCTATACGTCGCTCTTGCTGGATTACTATGGGGAATTGATGCTGGTGAGTTTTACGAGTATATACGTGCACGGCTTCTGACGATTCAGATCATAAGGTGCCATTAGCTCTCTGACGCAAATGGTACAATTCAAGGATTCCATCGGGCACATCTCACCCAGTCAACTAGGGATCTATATCTCCTGCGTCATGCTCTCGGGCATGATATCCTCATTTCTCAGTGGCTATGTCGCTGATGCTATTTCTCGCAAGTATGCCATTCTTGCTGGCGCCCTGGTAGTGGCCGCTGGGACTACTATATCCGCCTCTGTCCATAGTTTTCCTGCGCTCGTCTGTGCTCGCTTAATAACGGGCTTTGGACATGGCCACACCATATCAGTAGCGACAATCTATGAGTGCGAGATTGCTCCCAAACGCATTCGCGGTAAAGTGGCAACTGTGCAACAACTCCTCACCACGATCGGGGTCGCTACTGGCTACTTTATATCTTATGGGACATCGAGACTGAATGGCAGCTTGGCGTGGCGAGTTCCGTTCATCATTGAAGCCAGTTTGGCCGTTGTACTGGCAATAGGAATGATTTTCATGCCATTCTCTCCGCGGTGGTTAGTGCAACATGGCCGATCCGAGCAAGCTCGCGACGTCTTGTCGAGACTCCGTCAGACGAAGGAAGAAGTTGACGAAGAACTGATCAGTATTAAGCAATCTCTGGAGGAGGATGGTACGCGACAAGCTTCGTACTTGGAGGTCTTCTCGAGGCGATACATCAGAAGGTGTCTACTTGGAATATTCCTGATGACTTTTGAGATGCTCTGCGGTGTAAGTTGATCATTCTCATCATGATCTGTTCCGTCTTACCCTCTCGTCAACACGTTTCCAGTTCCTTGTGGTGCTATATTATGCTCCCATCCTCTTTACCCAAGCCGGTTTCTCATCGAAACGTGCATCACTCCTCGCCTCTGGAATTTCAGGAATTATAAACATAGCCTTCACTATCCCAAGCCAGCTTTTCGTGGACAAGCTCGGGCGGAGATTCCCATTCATCGCGGGAGGGATCGCCATGACCTGTTGCTTCCTGGCAGTCGGTGGTCTATATGTTACTCACGGGAGCAAGGTGAACGGACAGGTCCACCTCAACGATAAAGCTGCTCAATGGGCTGTCATCACTCTCATCTATGTCTTTGTTGCGAACTTTTCGTGGTCTTGGGCTGTGGTAGGTTCTTGTGGTTTTCCATTCTAATCTATTGACCTGACTTCGGGTAAGGTCATTAGAATATACGCATGTGAGATAGTACCCACGCGCCTGCGAGCGAAAGCATGCGGATTTCAACATGTGAGCTATCATATTTCTCGTTGCGATACAAGGTTATTTACACGGCGTACTCAAGCTTTCCAATTGGATCTTTAATTTCGTGATTGCGTTGACTACGCCCCTCTTTCTCAACGCATCCCCAAGCGGGCCGTACTTCTTCTCCGCTGCGTTGACCCTCTTTGCTACGCTAGTCGGTTATCTCTTTATGCCTGAGACCAAGGGGAAGAGTCTAGAGGAGATCGAGGATCTCTTTGAGAACATGTCTGAGAAAGGTTCCGTGTACCTTGTCTCGACTGCGTGACGAGTTGTTGGTGAGCGTATGCACCACGAGGGATTGCGGTCAACTGATCTCGACAGGCACGCTTTCCAGACAGGCAGGACACCGTACTATAAGTAGTTTCATTGTTAGCTGTGGGGCGTTGTATTACGATACGTCTTAGAATTTTCGGTGACAAATACGTCTGTTCCAGCTCTTTCTGATGAACTGCTCAACAATGAGCCTATCTGGTGGCGTACCCCGCGTGTGATGCGCCCAATTCACTCGCATTGTACGTACACGTATATGTGGCAGGGAACAGAATGTCGCCCTGATAAGTGTGGAAAGGGGTATGCTCACTTGAAACTAGTAGCCAGCCCGTGCCGTAAGTGAGCGCGGGGCGCAATGCCGTGCGGCAATACCCGGTGGTCCAATTTCATCAAGCTCAAGGTCATCGAAATGTTGTGTAGCCAACAGCATTGCGACGCGCCTCTCTCCTCGAGCTCGGATAAAAATACTTGTTCCAATTCGACCCATGTATTAACATTGAGTGCGGCAGTCAAAACAACAATACGAAGGAAAGCTAGTGGACAGCGACAACACACCAATTAACGTAGAGATTCTAATGTAAATGGTAACGCCGGGTTCATCCCAAAGTTTGGTTGGAATATAAAATAAAAAAACGACGTGGTCATGCGTCCTTGTCAACAGTGGCAAGGCGTTCTGCAAGTCTCGATAGAACATCTTCGGCGCGCGGATTACGAGGAAAGGATCGACCATCTCCTTTGCTGTGAGTGTATTGATTAGACTGCAGACTCGGATAACCCAGGGTTTACACACCTGGCACCACCGTATAGAATACGCCACATCAACCCGTGCGGCTTGTTCCACCCAAACACCTGTGCCCAGTTCTTCCGCCATCCCAGATCATAAAGCTTGAGCGAACGATGAGCGTCTTTTACGACGCATCTCTGGTTATATGAAAGCTCGTGTTCCATAGGAGGGTCGGAGAGGCGAAGTGATGCAGGAAGTGGTGGCATATATCGAAGGAGTAGGAATGGTGAGAGACTTTCTAGGGTCGTTTGGTTCGTGCTGTCCGCACCTGAGTAAGATTGCGAGTTCACTGAAGCAAGTAGACACCCACGAGATGAGGTACATGTGATATATCGTGAAGGAACCGACGACGGCTGCAAAAACGAAGCCAGCGGCAGTCAAGAGGAGTTCGTGAATGGGCGTTGCGTCATCCTTGTGGGGATGTCAGCAGGTGTAACAGTCGTGAGCCTGCACCGAGCGTGCTTACCGTCACTAATATCGGATTCTGGAGGGACCACCAGAAAGCACGTGCAGAGACGATGCAAATGTGAGTAGAGAGGAGGGTAACACAGGATATGAAGTGGAAAAATGCAGGGTAGGTTCTGTGGCCCTACGGAAAGGTTGGTAAGAGTGCTCACCGAATGTCGATTGAGACTTACCACACACTTGCTTCCCAGCCATGGACAATGGTGGTCTGATCGGTCAGTACTCGTAATTGCGTAAACTAGATATGCAAAGCTTACCCATTTTCAATACACAGCGTCCACAAAGATTGCAATGGTGTGTGCGTTCTGGCTTTGGTCCCCAGCACTTGCGACACCACTTCAGAGGAGTCAACTCGCCGTCAAAGTCTGGGCTGGCCATGAGAGCCTCCTGCAATCCTAGATCATCTTCGCAGGTGTCTTCACCACCTTCTGAGACCCCTTTTGGGAGAGAGACAGGCCCAGGGTCACGGGCCACACAAACGATGAGGGAAGAAAATGCAAGGAACGTGAGGGTATAAGAAACGAGTAAATGAACGAAGAAGCTTGAGGGCGAATGCAGTGCACGGAGGTAGTGATTGACGAGGACCAAGAGCCAGGAAGGGTGCGGTGCTGTCATCAGTACGATCAACGCTATTATCACAGGTCACATTCAGGCTCGTTTGATAGCGATAGATGACGGGCGCTCACTGCAGAGAGGGAGATAGTGAAACCATCTTTTCGGTGGCTCGTCTGGATCCTCGTCCAAGCTGTGAGAGTCTTGTCTCTGAGAGAAATCCAAGGAGAGGAGCGGCATTGGGTATCGCGGCGACGCCCACGCCTAATCGATGCGACAAGGACAGTGTGAAGTGCAGTTGGCGGGTTGCCCGCTCTTCTCCCACGCCCAAGTTTGACGCCAACCACAACTTGGTCCAATTTACGTGTAAATGTCCCTCTTGCAGTCACGCGAACATTCGTTTACGGGTCCCTCTAATCTTGCAATCATGAGAACTGCTTCTCCCGGCAGCATTCGGGGGTTGCATCCCCTCTTGGGTTCTTGGTCGACCTCCCCCGATAATTTGCATCGTTGCACAGAGGATTCTATCTCGCACAGACGGCATGCATCCAGTCACTTGTAAAATCTACCTGATTGCGTCGCATGCGTCACTGGCTGGTATGCTATGGGGCCTTGACACTGGTAGGTTTCTGGAGTATTTCTCTGCGCAGTTCCTAATGCCTAGCTCTTGCCAAAGGTTCCATTGGACCTCTGACGCAGATGGTACAATTCAGTGACTCTATTGGGCGTATTTCGTCTGGTCAGCTGGGGATTTATGTCGCTTGTATCCTGCTTTCGGCCTCGGTTTCCTCTTTATGCAGCGGTCATGTTGCCGATGTCATCTCCCGCAGGTATGGCATCCTCACTGGGGGCCTAATAGTTGCCACTGGGACCATTATATCCTCCTCTGCCAATAGTTTCCCTGCACTCATATGTGCTCGTTTAATAACCGGCGTTGGTCAAGGCCAGTCTATTTCCGTGGTGACCATCTATCTATGCGAGATCGCTCCCCAAAACATCCGTGGTACTGTGGCAACCGTACTCCAGCTCTTCATCACCATTGGCATTGCCACTGGGTACTTCATAGCCTACGGATCGTCGAGACTGGACAATAGCTTGGCTTGGCGCGTCCCGTTCATCGCAGAAGCGTGTGTAGCTGCCGTACTAGCGATTGGAATGATTTTCATGCCTTTCTCTCCTCGCTGGCTGGTGCAACATGGCCGGGTTCAGCAAGCTAGCGTTGTCTTGTCAAGACTCCGTCAGACAACCAAACAAGCTGATGAAGAACTGGCTAGTATCAGACGGTCTCTGGAAGACGATGGCAGGCAGCGAGCCTCATTCTCAGAGGTCTTCTCGAAACGTTATATCAGAAGGAGTCTACTTGGAATATTTCTGATGGCATTTCAAATGCTTTGTGGTGTATGTGTTTATTTTCCGTTGCGATACACTGTCTTATCATTTTGCTTGAGGTAGATTGATGTTGTGCTATATTATGCTCCTATTCTCTTCACTCAGGCTGGCTTTTCATCGCAACGTGCATCATTCCTTGCCTCAGGCATTTCGGGGATCATAAACCTATTGTTCACTATCCCAGCGCAGTTCTTTGTGGACCAGTGGGGACGGAGGTTCCCATTGATATGGGGTGGAATTACCATCTCCGGCTGTTTCTTGGCGATCGGTGGCATATATGCTACGCACGGCATTAAGGCGAACGGTGGGATCCACCTCAGCGACAAGCCCTCTCAGTGGGCCGTTATCATATTAATCTACGTCTTCGTTGCCAATTTTGCATGGTCTTGGGGTGTGGTGAGCTTCCATGGATTTCTTTTCCGATGCATGAGTTCGATCTCCTCTTTCGTCAGGCCACTAAAATATATGCGTGCGAGATAATGCCCACGCGCCTCCGAGCAAAGGCGTGCGGATTCCAACAAGTGAGTTGACATAGGGTTTCTCTATCGAGATGAAGTTATTTATCATAACGCATATCCAAGCTTGCCAATTGGACTGTTAACTTTACGGTGGCGCTGACCGCTCCTCTCTTCCTCCGCACTTCCCCAAGTGGACCATACTTCTTATTTGGTGCATCAACATGCTTCCTTACGCTGGTGTGTCACTTTTGTATGCCTGAAACCAAAGGCAAGAGTCTAGAGGAGATCGAGAGTCTTTTTGAGGAAAGTAGTTCTGCGGGACTCATCTCCGCGTGATATTTGGTGAGCACATGGACCTCTTGACGTACTATGACGGTCGACTGACTCAAGGAGCAGGCACATTTCTCCGGGTGTTCCCATCGGAATCTTTTGCTCGAGGTACAATAGTGTCATAAGCACCTCATTACTAAGCATGTCACCATTCCATGACATGTAGTACCCCCTTCGTGCCCTCTTCGATGGACAAGATGTCCACGTACTTATCTGATCCTGCCGCGTAAGGGACAATACGCACAAATCGCTCAAGGTGGGGGCTAACTGCGTGTCAATGTGATGAGGGTGACAAAGTAATGTCCCCGCAAATGATTACCAAGTCGAGCACCGGCGATCCCGTGGATGTACGGTACCACTTCACGGGACGGAAAGTATAAATGTCAGACGGCGGACACTTTCGTCTTCCTCAGACTCAGACGAGTGCGCCCACCAGCCTCCAACCTAGAAAAGCCGTTCTTCATCTATCGCTAGTTTCTCAACATCTAGTACGTCGTTCTCCCCCGAGCGCCGTGTGCTAGGGCTGACTCGGACTTTTCGTCGCTGGTTCTACAAGTCCTTACTGATAACCATGACCACCTCCATCGCATCCGCTGCGTCGAAACACCGGGTAAGACGGGTCGGCTTCGAGACCGCCGTTACCGCCGTTATCTTCGCGCAAAAGCTCAAGGTCGCCGTCGCGCGATCTCACTTGCAACCGGCTAAGCCGATTGCGCGTTCACGTGCCGCACCCGTGCCCGCTGGAGCGGCTCACGGAGGAATCGCTGGCGCACACTGAATGTAGATAGTCGCCTGGGCGTGAAGCTGAGGAGTGGACATTGAAAACCAACTAAAAAGAAAGTTGACGGGAGTAGACGTTGCTGGGCAGGTCTGCGTTTCTTGGTCGTATGCATGCGTATGCTAGCAGTTCTCCTCACGACGGCCACATGTATAACATGTAACATGTTGTATTCGACTATGCACATGAAATTTCAAGCCATCATGTAGGAACATAGATTTCGAACTGGACTCTGGATTTGCACCCACTATTTCCGTACGACTAAGAGGCGTCTGGTACGATCGCACGAATAGGGGGTTGCTTCTCTAGATAAGCGGCATTCCGCATGAGAAGCTCATGTTCGGTACCATCACCCTGTGTGAAATCATTAGAAACAAATAAGTAGCATGGTAGACCCGGACGAACGATGACCGTAGTCGGGAAGCCGGGGTTGAATGGCAGAATGCTCTCCAGATACTTGATGTGCTCTGGAGTGAGAGCAATCTCTAGTGCCTCGAGGTTTGCTTCCAATTGCTCTACCTTGCGGCCACCGACGATCGGGAATACATATGGCGTCTTCTGCATGACGTACGCGATTGCGACCGATGTGAGATGTTTTGCCCCAATCTCTTTAGCGACCTTGCTCAACGCCGCGCTCATGGCCTTCTCCTCGTCGGTCCGCTTCCAATCAGCATGGAAAGCAGTGCGGCCTTTTTCGCCTGTCTTGGCACGCTGCTCTTCTTCCTCATCACTGCGGAGTCTTCCGCCAGCCAGCACGCCCCACGGAGCCAGGGCCAGACCTGTGGCAGCGTAAATAATTATACGATGCTAAAAGTATCACCCGGAGATCCGAGACATACCGTGAGCCTTACACATCGGGATGATTTCTCGCTCAAACGAGCGTTCCATGACATTCCATTGACCTTGATAGATCACAAACGGCGTCTTGCCATGATCGCGAGCGTATTGGTTCGCCTGGGCCACGACCCATGCAGGGGCATCAGATATACCCTAGAAGCCAGATGATCTGAGTAATCAAAAACCCCAAAGTTATTTTTCACGCATACCAGATAGAGCACTTTTTCCTGCTGAACCAGTATATGAAGGCCATTCATCACTTCCTCGATAGAGGTTTCCCAATCCCACCAATGAACGTAGAGAATGTCGATATATGTCGTCCTCAGTTTCTTCAAGCTGGCTTCCACACTGGCACGCATAGATTTCATACTGTTTCCAGAAAAAAGGACCTTTTGCTTGATCCCGGTCTCTCCGCGAACGAAATTTGTCGAGTACTTTCGGGCTGAGTGAATACGATTTCAACCGAGTTAATAAATTCACGAACCTTGGTTGCGATAACGAGCTGATCTCTGATTCCACGCTGCTCGGCCCATTCACCGATAAATTCTTCTGAGCTTTGATCTTGGCTGTAACCAAAATGTTTATCATGTGTAATAAAACCACACGGAATACCCACTAGACGTTGGCAGTGTCGATAAGGTTTCCGCCGGCTTCAAAGAACGCGTCAAGGAGCTTGAACGACGTCTCCTTGTTCATGCTCCCAAAGCCGAAGTTATCCCATTTGTCTCCGATACTCATAGCACCGAGCTGGAGCGGTGAGACATGAATGGAGGCATGAGGCGATAGGAGACGGTATCGTGCAAGACGGGAGACTGGCTTGGCTACCGGTGGCCACAGAGACGACATCGTACGGTTCCTTGAGTGATGGTGAATGCGAAGGGCGAATCGAGTGGTATGGGGCTGGCTCATTGCGCATGGGCCTTTATACTTGTCTGGACTCCTTTGAGCACGTCCGAGTCATTGTTGTCGTCACATCCCGGGAAGACGCGTCATGCGTAGAAAGAAGTCCGCTGGGATGCCGCACAGCGTTTAACTGAACGGCTCGAATTAACGGTATTGTCGGGCAGCGTGAGACCTTGATATTCGGCGCCCAGTGAATGGAGGAAATGCTGCCAGTGGATGACCGACTATCCTCAAGCGACTGGATCAGCTTTGAAATCTCAGACTGACCTAGTAGTAGACGTAGACTTGAAAACTAATAATAGGACTAGGCGGCGATGCTCTTTCGAACGTAGTAAGCTGCCCTTGCAAAGGAGCCTGAGTGCTCTACTAGGCGGCAAATATCTGACGCGTCGTGCAACTTGGATTTCGGATCAATGATTCGCGTACCGACCATGGGGTAACGTACATGGTTTCATTCAACTCTTCTCCGAAGAGTCGTCGATACTTTGAACTTTCCTTGGTTTTTGAAACACCTTTCTCAAATCAAACATTGTCAGCTATCGCGAGGTGTTGTTCCAAGCTCATATAATGAGAGGTAGAATTGTTGGCCTGGGGCCTTCAAAGTGTCGCGACAAGTGCTAGCGACGGTGATAAGGAGCTCAAACTCCGAGCTAGTACCGCGTGCCGCGTGCCGTACGGTCTACGCCGTAGTGCCACGCAAGCCAACTCTTTTAGTTCCTCCGAAACCTTGGCACTATATAAACGCTTTTACTCGCTGGTTATTGCTTGATTGCCCGATAAACGCCCACCTTGTGCCAACACCAGTACTTCTGAGTCGTTACTGAACTCGTGCCACTAGTGCCACGGCCAAGATCCTCCCTTCCTAATCCAGGCAGACGATGCGTTCGTTGGCCTGGGTGAATGTGCAGCCACTGTGCGGAACTTGGTTGCATATTATGTGCAGTTCGTTCGATTTTTGGTGGGAGCGCCTTCTATGCCCACAAGCGTCCCTGTATGAAGTAGGGCCGTGGACTAGGTACACTCTGGATGGGTGGTTGATGTTTTCGCGGGGACTACAGCGTTCACCTTCCGTAGGCTCAGTTATCAACCAGTAGACAGCTAGTAGCCCGAACTCTTCTTGACCGATGCGTCAGCGTTGGACTCGGTGGGGTAAATGTAACTCTGACGAGGGAGAGATTCGCACACCTCATTGTACATGTACCTTGATGCCAGTAACCGCGATCCCAGACGGACGAACCTGCATCACCGTCATGATCACATTGACGCCAACCAAGTCTATATGAGTACTGATTAAAAAAGCTGTTCCAGCCGCAATTAATAACACCAAGCGGCCTCTTCTTTGGCAGTTTTCCTGCGTGCAAATACGTGGATATGCGCCAAACCGGGAATGCTCTGCAATCTCTGCATCGCAGACTCAGTGTTAGTACGCAAAGGGCAGTAATATCACGTGGGACATACTGGAGGGTTGACGAACCACGCAGTTTCCCACTGACGTTCTTTCCACCGACGTTTGACAAATCCGTGTACTTCCTTCCCCGCGTTCTCTACCATCGTCACCTCTTCCTCACTCCCCTTCGGAGAGCAAATAAGGTCATCTATGGTGACACCCCAGTCAGCCAGTGCCGGGAGACAAGACTCGAGAGAAGGGAGACTCTCGATGGTGTCAGCAGAGCCTGTGAAACCGCAGAGACCATCTTGCTGAATTCGGCCGTTCACCGCAGGGGGTATCAGAGCGGGGTGAAAGATGGGCAATCGGCTCCAAATCAAGAAATGCTCGATTTCGGGGGGAACTGGAGAGGAGTACCGTCAGCAATTGGGTCGACTAATCTGCAAATATATGACCCTCGTACCAGAGTAAGGCCAGTCGTTTCGTATAATACAAATCAGCTCTGAATTGAATGGCATCTCGGTTTTGAAATATTCTGGAATTGGATGATATCGCTGTAGCTCTTCATTCTCTATCACAACAGCAGCCTGATCATCCAGGGTAGACCTGAGTAGAGAAAGAGTGTCGGGCTTTCCCCACTGCAGGCGATAGTTCAGCAGGTACTTTACTACGTCTCGTCATTAGTCCGGAGCGTGCCAAAACTCTCGTCGAAACTAAGCAATCTATAATGCACGCACTGAGTGATCCGTACTCTCTTTTGATTCCACTGCTCCACTCATCATATCTGCGCTGCAGTTTTTTATCACGCTTCAGTAGGCCGAGGTCACTTCAAAGGCAGTCAGGACATATTACGATAGTTCTGAGATCCAGGTCGTGACGTACCCAGAGCTGATGAAGGTTTTCAACTGAAGCCACGTAAACCGTGAAGGATAATGAGCTCTCAGTTCATCCATGGTTGGAAGCCCAGAACGAAGGGAAACTCCTTGAGCGCCAGAAACGACATGAGTATCGATAGTCATGACTGTCCTCAATGTCTAGGTGCCCAAAAACCAACTTGAAACATGCAAACCAACTGTTGGTCCTATCGGGTGTGCCGGGCCGCACCATTGTGCAACGTTGATCACGTACTCACGGCCCGGGACCGTAGAACTTCGGCCATACTCCCCGCGCCTCGACCAGGATATCTTAAAAGTAAATCTAGACAGCGGAGGCTAACGAAACGGAGCATTGACTGGTAGTGGAGTGCAAGCGAGGACACAGACGACACTCGATAGTAATTGTCACCTAATCAGCATGAATTCAGTCCATGTCTACTACTTCTTCGTTTTGCTCTTCTTGTTGGAGTCATCGCTCTTATCTTCAGCCTTCCGCTTTGCTCCAGATTTGCCCTTCGCGTCCATCCCCTTTCCTTTTCCCTTTCCCACCTTACCCTTGTCACCCTTATCTCTTTTGGGTTCTTTGGGCTGAACGGAAAAGAAGCCGTCAAGACGCCCTTGTTGCTTCGCGCTGATGAATTTTTGAAGTTTCTCTGCGCCCTTTCGTACGCGTTCCTCGCTGCATGAAACATATCTATCATAGAGCGAACGAGAGTGCGAAACGGTCACTGACTTGAATCCCTTTTCTTCTACCAAAAACTTTACCAACCCTTCTACGTCGGGGTCTTTCCATTCGAGCTGTCAAGTCGCATGAGTCAAGTGCATGACTGATAAGGATATGTTAAATTACCTCGACTTCCGAGGCTGGTAGCACGTCCGGCTTTGCAAACAACTTCTTGGCCTCCTGCCAAGGCCACTCCTCTGGGACTTGTATGCCCCCTTTCTTTTTCTTACCGCCATCCTCACCATCAACAGCCTTTTCCACCTTCTCGGCTTGTCTATAGAGAAGAAGTCAAGTTTCATTCGACTAGGCATCACGAACAACTTGCTTCTCCCGTAGGTGCTCAACAACACCTTCTAGCCCGTCGTATTCTCTTATCAATTTCAGCGCGTTCTTCGGACCGATGCCCTTGATAGGTTCGAGGTAGTCACAACCAAGTAGTATACATAGGTCTATAAACTTTATCCTCTCGTCAGTTAAAAAAATATAGTTAGCTTGGATTACTCCTCACATTTGACATATTCATTTCGAGTCCCTCAAGGGCCTTTTCCAAGTTTATCTCTGATATAGGTGCTTTTTTGGCCTCGGAGAACGTGAGATGGCGGTACAAGATCGGAGCAGCAAAAGTGAGAGTATCCATATCTTCCGAACCAGCTGCATATACCTGCCAAGAAGAATGGATCAGTGGGACAATAAAGCGGTCCCCATGTAATCTCACCTTCCCTCCCCTTGCGAGCTCAGCACATTGCGCTTCTGCCTCTGACGGTGCCTAGCACAATTGTATGTTCAACGCCTTGAGGTATAACATGGGAACGACGGACGATGACTACAGGGATACCCATGAGCCTAAGGAGTTTCTGGCATTCTTCGTTATGCTCTCGAGTCACCCGGACGGTCCTCCTGGTGAATTTGTCCACCTCTTCGGCGGTTCCCGTTTCCTTGGCCTCCTCGCCGTCGGCTTTTGCTTCCTCTCTCCTTTCAAAACGTTTCGCGAGCTACACGTGCATGCGGATCAGCTAGTAACTTCTGAACCTATTCGTTTTACTCACCACGCCCGACTTCAGCTCTGGCGGTCGCCCGTCGAACACGTAGGCAGGTTTGATGCCATTCTCCACGATACGAATCGTTCGATAGAAGAAACCCATGAGGTGACTCGTCGTTTCGCCCGCATCATTGGTTAGCATCTCGCCATCCTTCTGCCGCACGGCAATGAGGAACTGGTAGATTGACATGGACGCGTCGATGGCGACTTTGCGACCGAAGAGCGTCTTGATGTCGTGTTCCACGATTGCCTTTGGTGCATGTTCCGAGAGAAGAGCAGTTAGTCCCTTGATTCCCATCGTTGTGAACGGTGGCGGCGGTGTGCAGTCGTCGTGTCTGGCGGCGAGCAACGAGCGTGACAGTATACGCGTGACAAGTGGAGAACGTGACTTGTAACGCCAGCGCGTCTACTTGCAACTAATTCACTGGAGCACTGGCCGCAGCCGCTGCACCGCCAGTCTATCAAGGATTTGTCCACCTCTTTGCACTGGTACACCGTAGAGGTGAGATATGGCACATGGATAAGAGCTTATTAGCAACGAGTCGTAAGTCGTCAAGTGACTTGCAAACAGTCTATGCGCTGAGACGTTGTTGCGTAGCAAGGCTGGTGTACCGCATGTAGGGCAAAGGGAAACTCGATCTGGTTCTTCCTCTCACGCAAAATACGCTCCGGTATTTATCTCACTTGCCTATGCTCATTTTAGTCAATGTAAATTTGATAACCTGCAGAGATACGACGCTTTGATCCTGTTTCATCAATCACGTTGTCGCATTGGTTTGTCAGACTCCTTCCAAAATCCAACCCTTGTGTCCCATCCATCACGGAGCGTCTGTGACTGCGCACGCGCTATAACAGCGTTGTGTACATGTTCTTTGATGCGTGATCGATGCATCGATGAGATATCATTGCCGATTGCGTATGCCTCAACACAATACTGATGACGGAGCTGCTTAGGTTCCGTCTGGTATAAAGGCACCTTGATACGGCGATTCTGATTTTCAACATTCTCAACAACACCCATTTCTATCCTTCCAACCCAGATCACTACATCCACCATGTCGGTTATGCCTCCAGCGCCCAAGCCAGCGTCCCGTCTGGCTCGATATCGCGTTCTGTCGCCCCACGCCTCGATCAAAGTTTCACCCTTCCAGCTCGGTGGTATGAGCATCGGAGACAAATGGGAGCAGTTTGGCATGGGCGGCATGAATAAGGAAAGTTCCTTCAAGCTCCTGGATGCGTTTTATGAAGCTGGCGGAAACTTCATCGATACCGCCAACGGCTAGTAAGTACCCTGCCTTGGTACCCCACCCGGACGATATCAACTATTTTTATCTAGCCAGGACCAGAGCTCAGAAGAGTTCATTGGTGAATGGGCCGAGCAACGTGGCATCAGAGATCAACTCGTTCTTGCGACCAAAGTGAGTTATTAAAGTCGAAGGACTTTCAGCAACGCAATTCTTACTTTTAACTTAGTACTCCACGAACTATGTGCGCAGAGAGGCAGGTATCAAACAACAAGTGCTGTATGCCGGAAACAGCGTGAAGAACATGACCGTCAGCCTGGAGGCTAGCTTGAGGAAGTTCAGGACGACTTACATCGATATCTTCTACGTTCACTGGTGGGATTGGGACACGTCGATCGAAGAAATCATGAACGGTCTGCACAATCTTGTTCAGCAAGGGAAAATCCTCTACCTGGTGAGTGCTGAATACTCGTGTTTGCATTGCGGGTGACCAAACTGTCCATTTTAAAGGGAATTTCCGACACGCCTGCGTGGGTTGTATCCCAAGCGAACCAGTACGCCCGTGACCATGGAAAGACACCATTTGTCATCTACCAAGGTCAATGGAACGTTATGGAGCGCTCTTTCGAGCGCGAGATTATCCCTATGGCGAGAGCTCAAGGTAAGCTAAGATTCTCGAGTACACCATGATTCTATACTCATGTGATGACAGGTATGGCCCTGGCTCCGTGGCAGGTATTGGCAGCCGGGAAGTTCCGCACCGATGAAGAAGAGGAGGCGCGTATCAAGTCGGGAGAGAATGGCCGTACCGCATTCGCTCCAGAGTGGAAGCGAAACGAGAAAGAAAGGAAGGTCAGTGCCGCATTGGAGAAGGTCGCCAAAGAAGTCGGTGCAAAACACATCAGTGCGGTTGCGATCGCGTACGTCATGCAAAAGACGCCCTACGTGTTCCCCATCATCGGTGGTCGCAAAGTGGAACACTTGCACGCTAACATGGAAGCCCTTGAGATCGTCCTCACCCCCGAACACATCAAATACCTCGAAAGCGTTGTTCCGTTCGACCTCGGTTTCCCGTACACGATGATTGTCAGTGTCTTCCTTGGGTTTGTTCGCTCGTTCTTTTCGTCTAACCCCCTCTTCCCCGTAGGGTAACGGCAACGAGTACAACATGCTGCTCAAGAACTCTGGATATATAGAGAAGCAGCCTGCTGCGCGTGCAATCGTGCCAGATCTATCTTGAGCTAGAGATGCCATCTTGAAGTTTGTCAAAAGCGGACTTTATTCGAGCAGGACTTTACCATTTGTGCTAGTAAAATCACGACAGAGACGATGTACACAGTGTCGTATTCACAGCAACGCGCTGTTTTTCTTGACAATGTTGAAGATAGTGAATGCTGATGAGATGGATTATTACCTTGCTCAGGGTGGGCAAGGTCGCTTTCCTGCCGCGGGCCCCGATTTTGAAGGCAGTACCCTATCGGCGGCGGTGCCAACCCTACCCTCGCTCGAGCCAGCGCCGTGGCACTACTAGAAACACCAAAATTACTGGAGTACCCACGATAGCTTACTGAGCAGCGGGACACAGCACCCTCTATCTTCTTAAACAATGTCTCCATCAAGCTTTCAAGAATTAATTGCTATCAAATCCTTACCTACTTTCAGCCTCCGAGGATCAGTCACGAAGACACCGGGAGGGATATTATGCCGAGAACTCGTGCTTGGTCGACGCCGAGTGCGTCCCTTGACTCCCTTCACCTGAAGGTGAACAACTACTGGCCCTTGTTTGCGATACCGATTTGATTTTTCAACACAGGCGTCAACTTCCCCTGCTACGAGCTCTCTGTGGGAAGGATGTGATGTCGTGTCACCCTTGATAGATAAAAAATCATCAGCGGCAAAGTCCATCTGGTTAGATGACTCTGCAGATATCTTTGTTCTGCTCTGTTCCCTCCTTCTTACCGCAGCATCAATCGTCTTCATTGCCCTCGTATTCCATACCCAAGGGTCTTGGGACCTCCCTCGCAAGGCACTGTCGATCTTCCAGCGGTTAATATCATCCCTCTCCGTGACAATCACATCAGCAGTAATAATGGTAGCTGCCAAGCGGTACCTACTCTTCAGACTTGTCAGAGGAGGTCTGCGTAGCAGAAGAGTGGCCGCCTACAGTAACCCTTCTATTGGTGGTTTCCTCAGCTACCTAGCGTTACACAAAACTGAGCTACCCCTACTTGGTTTTTTGGCTGTCTGGGCGTTGGGACTGACGACGAGTTTGACCGTGGATGATAGTTGGAAGTTGGAGCCGTCTTCATCATGGCATGCTGTTGGAGTGCCATTCGGCCCTCTCGACCCAATTCTTCAAAACTCTTCATGGGTTACCCCTGCCACAGAGCAGTTGTACTCCGTCTTCCTCAGTTCGTGGCAGTGCTTTGGGACGCCCGTGTTCGGGGCTATTAAGGTCACGAGTAGTCTTTCAAAAACTGGCCATCCACTAGGCACCATCTACTACCCTCCTCTTCCATACACCTGGCAAGACTCTGGTTTCTCCTTCATGACTACGATGAATGGCTTCGACGTTTCTATGGAACAATTATCTTCGGTGCCATCCACTGCTCGACCTCTCACTTGCGCATCTAGTGTCAGCGACATTCCCATAAATCTGTGGGCCGATGGTTCCGACAACCATATGCTCTCCATTGTTGCTACCTATCCGTCTGTCTCACCCTCCGTATTTCGACTCAATGCTGCTGCGATCACCATGCACGGGACGCTGTCCTCCGACGGGAACAACACAGAATTTGTCCTAAATGGGACGTCGTGGCCCATTACGATGTCAGAAGACAGCCAGTGGGCTCAAGATATTACCAGCCTGATCTGCAACACTACCTTCCCATCCTTTAACGATTGCCCGGGCTCGACTCTCTTAGACTTCGCAATCGCGCTCAATGACGACCTCCACCCCCATGACGAGGGTAGCTTATATGCTCAGTGGAGTACTGCCCTGAGTATGGCAATCGGCGCGTACAGTTCCGTGATGTATCCACACATTGGGAACTCCATCGTCGTTCCGGTCACACAGTATGGTGTCACATGTAGGCCACAGTATGGGATCTACATTCTCATGTTCCATGCCATCGTGTCGCTTGTTATGCTTGTTATCATAGTCAGACTACGTCTCGCAAGCCATCTTGGTGCAGATTTCCTCCACTCGACGCGGCTGCTCGTGGATCCACTCAAGAAGCCGGAATTGTTCAATGCGTCTTTGGAAAGGACGTTGGATGCGCTTGGAAACCCCTACATGGCCGTTCGGGAGGACAACCAGTTCTTGATCGTAAAGCAGGAGAGGGAGAAGAGGGGCGGATGGATTTCCTTAGGTAACCTGTCTCGTTGAATCGCCACTGGTGTTTTCTGTATGATCGAGTTTATGAAAGAGACATCTCTAGCCTCAAGCCCACCCTTGGTTAGTGATCGTGAGAATGAGAACCAGTTTCAAACTAGGCCGTCTATATCGCCCAGCTGCTGGTGGTCGCGTGATGTTGGAGCAGAGCAAAGCACAGCTCCCACACAGCCAATGCTACTCGTGCATACGGCGGCCTATTAGTATTATCCAGTCATCATGCAAAAACTGTGACCCGCTTTCCTCCCAGACTCAAACTCTCGACCGAGTGCGGCATTCATGAGAAGCCGAGCCTCCTCAAGCTCAAGCTCAAGTGCGTCCTTTGCTCTCAAGGTGACTACTGGTCCTCGAGCTGTTCAAGTCGCTTGCTTGATGGTAACCGTGTTCGCCACAGGTACTACCAAGT
>JBBPTU010000188.1:0-35171 GCA_038094295.1 Tylopilus aff. beelii
GGACAAGACATATGCGTCTAGAACTCGGGATGCATATATGCTGCGCAATCTGTCGTGTTTGTTAGGTCGGGGCACAGCATGCTTGCTGTCCGAGTCCGTGCAGTGATGTTTCGCGGTTTTTCAGCTCCCCATGAGTTTGTGATGGCCCGAGCCAGTTGGACAGCTTCAGATGGCTTGGCCTTGAAAGAGATAGAAGTGAAGATGACAATCATCGGGCCTTGCCGGCATATCAACGAGAGGGAACGGCCCATCGCGGGATCGATCTTGTCCACCTGCTTGGGCCGGGGCGTCTTAGTACCTCAGAACTATTGCGCGCTAATCATGACCTACTCCACAGAGCCCCTACCCTTCGATGAGACCATCAAGAAAATTCGAGGCGTTCTCGACGCCCAAAAGCTCCCCGCTCCACTTCTCGGCATCGTCTGTGGATCTGGTCTCAACACGCTCGTCCACAAATTCTCTGATACCGTCCAGATACCTTACTCTCAACTCCCTGGCTTCGGCCAGAGCACCGGTGCGCAGGGATTTCGATCGCTCCCACCACGTACTTGATCTAAGGTCGATGTTTGGATCAAAGTTGTTGGACAGCAGAGCGCCTTGGCCTTCGGCCTGATGGGCCCAAACAAGTACCCAGTCGTCGCCATGCTCGGTCGCGTGCGTGTTTCTGCGATTCTCCAGCTTGTCGCGTGTCACTTATTGGCATGGATCTGAAAGTTCCATCCATACGAAGGCCACAAACCCTCAGTAGTGACTTATGGGATCAGGACTATGAAGCGACTAGGGGTGAAACATGTCATCAGTACGTGAAATCGACGATCTGCCAGGGGGTGACGTTGAACCAGTCGTCAGTCACCAATGCAGCTGGATCTCTCGTCCCAGAAATACCGGTTGGAACCAGTGCGTATGCGTGCGAGGGTATCGAACCCCTGCTGACCTCGAACTCAGTTGTCGTCATTCAAGATCACTTTGCCTTGCCATGTATGACCGGGATGAATCCGACATTTGGACCCCTCGCCTCTTCAGAGTACCCCCGATTTTACCCACTTGGTGATGCTTACTCAGTGAAGCTGCGAAGACTCGCGTTCCTCGCTGCGCATCGGCTTCAATTTCCCCGGGATGCCATGGCAGAAGGCACTTACGCCTGGGTTTCGGGCCCCGCTTACGAGACTCCCGCAGAGGGCCGGTTTTTGAGGAACGCTGGCGCACACGTTGTCGGGATGAGCACCATCCCAGAGGTCGTTGCCGCACGGGAGGAAGGACTCGAAATCATGGTACTTAGCCTCGTCACGAATATAGTCGTCATACCAGAAAAGTATCGGAGTATCCGGGACGAAGTGGAAGCAGAGGTACGTGAAATATGATCTTCGGGGCTGTTGCTGAGCACATTCCCGTGCCATAATAGCTCGTCGGCCGACCGTTGCCTCAGCCACCTGTCGAAGTTGCTTCTCACGAGGAAGTGCTGGCCGCGAGCAAGCTAAAGACGGAAGCGATGGGTAGTCTGGTCGCGAAGATCGTAGAACTCGTGCAGGAGCAGGCGGCGAACGAGGCAGATGCAGCGAAGAACTGAGTAATTTACCACTACCATGATCCTTGATGGTAGGATAGAATTTGCTTGGGCGTTTGACTTGCTCGGCTCTGTCCCACGCTTGGGCCGCGTTGTTCCCTTGCTTGTCTTGCTCCCGTCCTGAGCTCCCGGTTATACACGGCTGATCAGCGAGGCTGACCGGGGCCTACAAAAACGGACGCTGGTTTCGTTTGAAACGCAATTACGTTGCTATACCCTTCCCGTCGCTGTCTGCAAGCACCATCACGATGATGACAACTCGGACGGTCTTTTCAGCAAGACGCTCGTTGCTGGCACAGGCTAGACCAATCTCGCGAAGCTTTGCTACGTCGATGCGATTACGTGAGTAGCAGTTCTATCTGATGTGGTTTTTGGTGTTCGGCGTAGCACGGGCGTATTACTTGCTGCACAGCGGTGTTCTGTTCCGAGCAATCAACGTGTCGTTCCTCGCGACCGAACTAATGCCTGTGCACTCAGAAAACGCGCAAAAGATCGTCGTTTCGCAACCAGTGGTAGAGCTTGATGGCGATGAAATGACGCGGATTATATGGAAGAAGATAAGAGAGGAGGTCCGTGCTTCCGGACGCCTGCCACGTTGCAAGCATCGTGGATTCATTCTTCGTTCATCTAGCTCATTCTGCCTTATCTACAACTGGACATCAAGTATTTCGACCTCGGTCTGGAGTACCGCGACCAGGTACGGTCGACCTGTGTTCTGGCGCTTATTACAGATGGTTGATTGATCACACGGTAGACAAACGATACCGTAACGGTCGAGGCTGCTAAGGCGATCCAACAATACAAGGTCGGTATCAAGTGCGCGACTATCACACCCGATGAGGCACGTGTCAAGGAATTCAAACTCAAGGAGATGTGGAAGAGTCCAAACGGCACAGTCAGTTTTCCCTCTACCCACGTCTGGGAGGGTGATGCTGAGCCCTTTCCCGTAGATCCGTAACATCCTCGGAGGCACAGTCTTCCGCGAGCCCATCATCCTCAAGCGAATTCCCAAGCCAGTTCCAGGCTGGGTGAATCCCATTGTCATTGGTCGACATGCGTTCGGTGATCAGGTCTGTTCCGTCCCTGATGTGTGCGGTGCTCCGCGCTGACCTTCGTAAAGTACCGTTCGACCGATCTCGTTGTTCCTGGAGCAGGGAAGCTCCAACTCGTCTACAGTCCAGCTGATGGTGGTGCCCCAACCACGCTCGACGTCTATGACTTCAATGGCAAGGGTGTTGCGATGAGCATGTACAACACCGACGAGGTGTGCCGGTTCGAATGATTTGGCGGTGTAATGTTTCATTTCGGATCTTTTCTCAGTCGATCACAGGGTTTGCACACTCCTCGTTCAAGATGGCCTTGACGAAGAAGAAGCCTCTCGTACGTCACGTTCATCTCCGGGATGCACGTTCGTAATACCAAGTCTTGCATAGTTCATGTCTACCAAGAACACTATCATGAAGCGGTATGACGGTCGCTTCAAGGACATCTTCCAAGAGATCTACGACACTCGATACAAGGCTGAGTTCGAGAAGCTCGGCATCTACTATGAACACCGGCTTATCGATGACATGGTTGCTCAGGTCATCAAGTCCTCCGGGGGATTCGTCTGGGCATGTAAGAATTACGATGGCGACGTCCAGTCCGACATCCTCGCGCAAGGCTTTGGTTCGCTTGGCATGATGACTAGCGAGCTAATCACACCCGACGGCCAGATCGTTGAAAGTGAGGCCGCACACGGTACTGTCACCCGTCACTACCGTGAGTACCAAAAGGGCAAGGAGACGTCAACCAACCCTGTGGCTTCGATATTCGCATGGACACGCGGCCTCCTTCACCGCGCCAAGCTCGATAGTAACGAGCCACTCAAACACTTTTGCGAGGCCCTTGAAGTAGCCTGCGTTGAAGTCATCGATGTCGATGGCATCATGACTAAGGACCTCGCCCTCGCGATCCATGGCAAGAACATGCAGAGAGAACACTGGGTGGTGACAGACAAGTACATGGATGCAGTCAACGTAAGTCCGGTCACTTATTTAGAATGTCTTGGCACTGATGCGCCCATGACACCAGGCCAAACTGCAGCAGAAGCTGGCTGCCAAGCTTTGAACCGGTTCGCCTACGATCGCGGATGTGAATATTGTTGTCCTTGCACATACCTAACTGTACACAGCGGAGGGCGGATCTAGGTGTACTAATACTAGATGTATCCCATTTGACATTTGACACTTATACATTTCCTTTCATCTTGCGCACAGCTTGTATTTTCTCATTTCTCTCCCATGCGAGGCGACTGCGGGGTGATGGTATGGCTTTGTATCGTGTTCCTTTGTGTTGAGCCCCCACAAAGGCCGGTCTGTTGCTGCTATGAACAAACTGAGGAAACAGCGACCCCAGGCTGGAGAGCCCTCCACAGCATCCACTTACTACGCATCCAAGACCAGTGGCATGTCACGTACAATGCAGCTGGCGGTTATGTCTCCCTCAGCTGAGCCCAGGGACGACATGAAATCCGCAAGTCTACAAAGGGATACATGGTTCTCCGCGCCGTTGATTACAGCACCTCGCACAAAAGTCGAGCAGTACTGGGCCGCACGGGCTCTAGTAGCCGAGACCTTACTTTCTGCACACGATCGGCACCAGGCTGAACTGGCGGACGTGCGACGAATGGAAGCACAGAAGCGTGAGGTTCGTTTCCAATGGAAGTGTACCTCCCTCGACGGCCGACACTGACCGCTACCACAGCAAGAGATTGGGGTTGTCTTACGTGCCAACGATCAGAGACAGAGGAGGTTGGAGCGAGTGATGGTGAGCATTATCTCCATTCTGGCGGGCGATGAACTTGATGCAGTGTCACGAGCAGGCAGCTGACCATGTTGGTAGATGTCGTGCCTCGCGATTTTTTTAGTATTCGTGGCGTGGGTGGTGATGAAGATCACGCCTGACCGGGATGCCAAGAGCAAGCCATCACACTTTACCATACCGATCCTCTCGCCGTTCACGTCCGTCGTACGTCGTCTGCCTCGTTCTTTCGCTTGATCCGGTGATCCCCGTGGAATAGGTCGAACATGAGACTGGCGTGTTTGGCACCAAGGCCGTTGCCATCTTCATTGTGGTCATAGGAATTGCGGCGTACGTTGCGTTGAAACATCGGGGTTCTCAGTGGCGCATACGATAAGAGCAAATGGGACCGCTGCTCCACGCAGCTCCGTGTGGGCGGCTTGAGCGGACAGTCGGCCATATTTGGAGCAATTGGCCGCGATCAGCTGCGGCGCAACGAGGTGGCATGGGAGGCTTCTAGACTACTACATGTATCTTTGTAAGGACGGAGATGAGTCGAATGAAAGACGCTCGCTGGCAGTGTTCAAAGTGTGGTTGATGCCGAATTCGAGTCTCGGCTGGGTCGTGACGTCCAGCCGGACTCGAACCGGTTCGGATCCGGTTGGTCGCGGTGGGAATTGGGGTCGTCGGTTCGCACAAGAAGCCTGTTCACACCACTCGTCTTCTCCACTCGTCCTTCCTGTACTCGCTTCCGACGGTAGCGACACCGACACCGTTGGCCCACCCCCTGGCCTTTCCAGGGCACCTTCAGAATGTCTTATCCCCACTCTACCTCGCCGTCCGTCGAACACGCGGACGAGTACGGTCCTTCGGCATCGTATCCTCGCAGATATATGTACAACGACAACGACTCTGACAACGTCGACGCGTACGGGCGCAGAGACACCTTCACCTCTGACAGCAGCAACAATGGCTTGAACGACGCAGAGAGATACTATGATCACAATGGCGCATTTGACCCCTACGGTGAGCACCACGTTTCGGCACACCGCTACCGATCGCTCAGACGTATTTCTAGCACAACAAGACACAGATTCCGACGTCGACGTGTACGGGCGTGGGTATGCGCCATCCGCAGAGTCGCTGGGACAGTCACGGATGGCAGATTCGAGCGCGACCGCGTTCGTTGACTATACTCCGATATCCAGTGCCAAGGACCAGTACCCCGCCTGGACGGTGGAGCGCCAGATACCGCTGTCCAAGGAAGAAATCGAGGACATTTTCCTCGACCTCGCCCAAAAGTTCGGTTTTCAACGCGACTCCATGCGCAACATGGTCCGTCATTTTTTTATTTTATTTTATTTTTATCTGACGATCATTGTTTTCGTAGTTTGATTTCCTGATGCAGCTTTTGGACAGTCGAGCATCGAGGATGTCGCCAAACCAGGCGCTGCTCACGCTCCACGCCGATTATATCGGCGGCGAACATGCGAATTACCGAAAATGGTATTTCGCGGCCCAACTCGATCTGGACGACGCCGTCGGCCATGTGCAAAATCCTGGCCTGCAACGGCTCAGGTCAACAAGGCGCACCACGCTCCACAACATCAGCGAAAAGTCCCTCCAAACTGCCATGGAGCGCTGGCGCCAGGCGATGAACAATATGAGCCAGTACGACCGTCTTCGTCAGATCGCGCTCTACCTCCTCCTGTGGGGCGAAGCTGCCCAGGTTCGGTTCGTGCCGGAGTGTCTCTGTTTCATCTTCAAGTGCGCGGACGACTATTACCGCTCTGCCGAGTGCCAGAGTCGCGTCGACCCAGTTCCCGAAGGACTGTATCTTCGTTCCGTCGTCAAACCTCTGTATCGCTTCATCCGTGAACAAGGCTACGAGGTCGTCGATGGTAGATTCGTACGCAAGGAAAAGGACCACGCAGACATCATTGGTTATGATGATGTCAACCAGTTGTTTTGGTACCCGGAAGGCATCGCACGGATCATGCTTACAGACAAGGTATTTTTTTTTTCCTTTCCAGACACGTGATTCGGTGCTTAGCGGAGGCCTTAGACGAGGCTGATCGACTTACCACCTTCGCATCGGTATATGAAATTTGACCGCATCGACTGGAATAGAGCGTTCTTCAAAACTTATTACGAGAAGCGCTCGTTCGGTCACTTGTTGGTCAACTTCAACCGAATTTGGGTCATCCACATCTCTCTCTACTGGTACTATACGGCGTACAACTCTCCAAAAGTCTATCAGATCGTTAGAGCAGACAACACCGTCGTCAATTCTCCTGCCTTGTCATGGTCCGTAACTGCCCTGGGTGGCGCTGTGGCCACACTCATCATGATCGCTGCCACTCTTGCGGAATTCTCGTACATTCCTGCCACTTGGAATAACTCCTCACACCTCTCTCGTCGACTGCTGTTCTTGTTGATTACTCTGGCATTAACTGCTGGTCCGACGGTCTACATTGCCATCGCCGAGTTCAGTTCAGGTGGCAACGCTGGGTCTCTCGCGCTCATTCTCGGTATCGTGCAGTTCTTCATCTCGGTCGTTGCCACGCTCCTGTTCGCCATCATGCCTTCTGGTCGCATGTTTGGTGATAGGGTTGCTGGAAAGTCGAGAAAATATCTCGCCAGTCAGACATTCACCGCATCATACCCAAGCCTACCTCTGCAGGCAAGGATCGCCTCGATCGCGTTGTGGGCTCTCGTTTTTGGTTGCAAGGCGACAGAATCGTACTTCTTCCTCACGCTGTCGTTCCGTGACCCTATCGGGGTGATGGTAAACATGAAGATCCAAGGCTGCAACGACAAGTACTTTGGTCCTTCCTTGTGCTCCAACCAAGCGGCGTTTACCTTGACGATCATGTATATCATGGATCTTGTACTCTTCTTCTTGGATACTTTCCTCTGGTACATCATCTGGAACACCGTGTTTAGTATCACGCGGTCATTCATGATTGGGCTTTCCATTTGGACACCTTGGAAGGATATCTTCACGCGATTACCCAAGCGGATCTACGCCAAGTTGCTTTCCACTCGGGACATGGAGATCAAGTACAAGCCAAAGGTAGGGACTATCGATATCCTTTACTTCGGCGTTGCATTAACTCTGAGTAGGTGCTCGTATCGCAAATATGGAATGCTGTCATCATTTCCATGTACCGAGAACATTTACTATCCATCGAACATGTGCAGAAATTGCTGTACCATCAAGTCGACACGGGTCAGGAGGGAAAGCGCAGTTTGCGGGCGCCGCCCTTCTTCATCTCTCAGACGGACAAAGGATTCAAGGGCGAGTTCTTCCCAACCGGAAGCGAAGCCGAGCGTCGGATATCCTTCTTCGCTCAGTCCATGACTATCGATCTCCCGGAACCTCTTCCTGTCGATGCCATGCCCACGTTTACGGTTCTTACGCCTCACTACAACGAGAAGGTAGGTTGCTGGAGAAGTACGTCATCGCTCTTCTGACCCGCGCTTCAGATCCTCCTTTCTCTCAGGGAGATCATCCGCGAAGAGGATCAGCATGCTCGCGTCACTCTTCTCGAGTACCTGAAACAGCTCCATCCTGTAGAATGGGACAACTTCGTCAAGGACACCAAGATTCTCGCTGAGGAATCCGCAATGTTCAACGGCACGACCCCTTTTGCTACCGATGAGAAAGGCCAATCCAAGATGGACGATCTCCCATTTTATTGCATTGGGTTTAAGAGCGCTGCACCGGAGTTTACACTTCGCACGCGGATCTGGGCATCACTGCGCGCGCAGACACTCTATCGTACGGTCTCCGGGATGATGAACTATGCCAAGGCCATCAAGCTTCTCTACCGCGTTGAGAATCCAGAGGTCGTCCAACTTTACGGCGGAAACACCGACAGATTGGAGCGTGAACTGGAACGGATGGCTCGGCGCAAGTTCAAATTTGTCGTCTCGATGCAGCGTTACTCCAAATTCAACAAGGAAGAACAAGAGAACGCCGAGTTCCTTTTGCGCGCGTACCCTGATCTTCAGATCGCGTACCTCGAGGAAGAGCCGCCACGCAAGGAGGGCGGTGATCCCCGTCTCTTCTCAGCCCTCATCGATGGTCATTCGGAATTGTCTCCCGAGACCGGACGCCGCCGGCCGAAGTTCCGTATTGAGCTTCCCGGGAACCCCATTCTTGGTGATGGAAAGTCGGACAACCAGAACCATGCAATCATCTTCTATCGTGGGGAGTACATGCAACTCATCGATGCCAACCAAGACAACTACCTCGAAGAATGTCTCAAGATCCGTAACGTCCTTGGGGAGTTCGAAGAGTATTCGGTCTCAAGTCAGAGCCCGTATGCTCAGTATGGCCACAAGGAGTTCAAAAGGCCTCCGGTCGCCATTGTCGGTGCTCGCGAATATATCTTTTCGGAAAACATTGGTATCCTTGGAGATATTGCTGCTGGCAAGGAACAGACGTTCGGCACGCTCTCTGCCCGTTCCTGGGCCTGGATTGGTGGGAAGCTTCACTATGGTCACCCTGATTTCTTGAACGGGATTTACATGAACACTCGGGGTGGTGTTTCCAAGGCTCAGAAAGGACTGCACCTGAACGAGGATATCTTTGCCGGAATGAACGCCATTGGTCGCGGCGGTCGCATCAAACATACGGAATACTATCAATGTGGAAAGGGACGTGATCTTGGGTTCGGTACTATCCTGAACTTTCAGACCAAGATCGGAACGGGAATGGGTGAGCAGATGCTCAGTCGAGAATACTATTACCTCGGAACCCAACTCCCGATCGACCGGTTCTTGACCTTCTACTACGGTCATCCCGGGTTCCACATCAACAACATGCTGGTTATCCTGGCCGTCCAGTGCTTTATCGTGACCAGTAAGTTTCGTTGAACCCATAGGCTTAACGTATGCTGATTACATCATCAGTGGTGTTCTTGGGCACTCTCAATTCCTCGATCCAGGTTTGCGCGGGCAGCATTGCACTTCCAGGCTGCTACTATCTCAACCCGGTCTATTTATGGATTCAACGCAGTATCATCAGTATCTTCTTGGTATTCTTGATCGCGTTCTTGCCACTCTTCATCCAAGGTAATTCTTTCCTCGACTTGTCATAATAGGAATCTCACCCGTATCAGAACTGGTCGAACGTGGCACTGGACGAGCGATCATGCGACTCGGAAAGCAATTCATATCCATGTCGCCGGTCTTTGAAGTCTTCTCGACACAGATTTATACGCATTCCATCATCAGTAACCTTACATTCGGTGGTGCTAGATATATTGCTACCGGACGTGGGTTCGCGACGACCCGTTTATCCTTTAGTATCCTGTTCTCTCGCTTTGCTGGCCCTAGCATATACCTTGGGATGAGAACGCTCATCATGCTTCTCTACGTCACCATGGCCTGGTGGACCCCTTATCTCATCTACTTTTGGATTTCCATCCTCGCGCTTTGCATCGCTCCTTTCCTATTTAATCCTCACCAATTTGTGTTTTCTGATTTCATTATTGACTATCGGTATGTTCGTGTTTGTGGCTCTCCCTCCTTACTCATGTTTTTATTTCAGGGAATTCTTGCGGTGGATGTCGCGCGGTAACTCACGGTCGCATAACAACTCCTGGATCGGATACTGTCGGTTGTCGCGAACGATGATTACTGGGTACAAGAAGAAGAAACTTGGTCTCCCTTCAGAGAAACTTTCAGGCGATGTTCCTCGTGCCAAGTGGCGGAATGTTCTCTTTTCCGAAGTTTTCTTCCCTGCCGTGATGGCCGTATTGTTCATTATCGCGTACATGTTCGTCAAAGCGTTCCCCGACACTACCGGAAGGCTGCCTCCAAGTCCCTTGATCCGTATCGCTGTCGTCTCACTCGGGCCAATCGTTTGGAATGGTGCAGTCCTCCTTGTGTTGTTCTTCATATCGTTGTTCCTCGGACCCATGATGGACCCGACTTTCCCTCGGTTTGGATCTCTCATGGCGTCCATCGCGCACGTTCTCGGTGCTATCGGGATGCTTGCATTCTTCGAGTTCCTTGTACGTGAAGTGGTACTGGGTGTGGTAACCAAGCTGACGGCTTCGTAGTGGTTCCTCGAAGCTTGGAACGCATCGCATGCGGTTCTTGGTATCATTGCGGTCATCGCAATCCAGCGTGCGGTCCACAAGATCCTGATTGCCGTGTTCTTGTCCCGCGAGTTCAAACATGACGAAACGAACCGTGCGTGGTGGACGGGTCGATGGTACGGCCGCGGTCTTGGCGCCCACGTGATGTCGCAACCTGCTCGTGAATTTTTGGTGAAAATCATTGAACTATCTCTGTGGAGTTCAGATCTCTTGCTTGGCCATTTCCTGCTTTTCATGTTGACGCCACCGATCCTCATACCCTACATCGACCGTTTGCATGCGATGGTGCTCTGTAAGGCAACTTTATTTTTGGTGATGATGGTTGCTGACCAGTGGTCAGTCTGGTTACGCCCGTCGAAACAGATTCGTGCGCCACTGTACTCGCTGAAACAGAGGAAGCAACGCCGCCGGATCGTGAGTGACGTTATCGGTGAATCCAAATTCTTGTCTGACTCATTGGCAGATCATCAGATATGGCTTCATCTATATAGCCTCCATAATTGTCTTCACCGCTCTCATTGCACTTCGTAAGTCCCGCCGATGGCGTCTGATGCGGCTCGTCTGATCCGTTTGTTCTTCCAGCCGCTTCGTTCCGGCAAAGCATCCACCTCAACTGCTCTCTATGCCAAAATCTCTAGGTCATCTCCCGTCCATATTACTTGCATTCTATAAACTACTTGTACTCCTTTTTTTCCACCCTCGCTTCCGAATTTACTGGACAACTTCATCCTCCGCTGGACATTTCCTGCCACTTGCATCGCTTTACCATTGGACGACCTGGTGGTTTTGAATGTATTACGGATAGCGTACGAACTTGACGAACACTCGATATTATACAGTACATAGATGGTTGAACGAAGCATGTGTAACGGCCTTTGGTCGAGTTAGCGCCGGCTACTGTCCTTCCGCAGGGGGAACACGTCACAACGTGCGACACGACCGAGACCGTGAACCGCTGCATTGGGTCCAGCATGCGGAAGTTGATGTAGTAGATTTAGAAGGTGTAGCCGACGCTGTGGTCACCGCCATCGCGCCGTGTTCCGGGAAACTGGACCGATTTTCAAAGCTCAAGTAACGGAGCAAGGAGCACGGTCTGGTTCAGCACCACTTGGAGCGTCGCCCACAACGGTCCTGGATGGCTCATTTGCACTCTGCCGTGTGCGCTGGGCGGGGCGTACCTGACTCGAATTCGGTACCCCGCGCGCGGGCGAGAAAAAAAAACATGCGTCTCTATTTGGAGCAAGCCAGCCTTCGCCTTTTTCACCTTCGAGCACGCTGCACCGTCCAGCCTGCCCAAAAAACGACCTGATCGACGCTGCGCTCGCCCAAACAAGGCGAGATCAGCGAACTCCGTCTGACACATCGCCCAACCTTGCCTCCTCGCGTGCATGGATACCCTGATGCACTCGCCAAACCCCCCTCGTCGGACGAGCAGCTCGCTGATCAACCTCCCCATCCACTTCGTCTCGGGCTCGTTCGCAGGCCAGACCCTCCGCGCTGAATTGTCCGAGATCCAGAAGGCCGACCTGGGCCGAAAGTGAGCCTCTCCCGCTCCCTGCCCGACCGCTCATCGACGCCGTCCCTGTGCGCTAGGTATGCAAGGGTCGATCGACGTCCACTCGATCCGCCGCCAGTCGTGTTGCTCAAGCTATACCGGGTCTCCAATCATGGCACGGGGGCGCAGTACGAGAGGGAAATCGAGGACTACTCGTAAGTCGTGCCCATGGCTCCCATCTGCGTACGCGAAACGCAGAGATACTTATGCCCGGGAAGCGAGGTCAACACCCTTGGACTGCTCTGCAACGTCGATCTCTTCCCCGTGCCTCCCGCAGCGCGGGATCCGTCTGCGCCCGCGTCTGCTGCGTCAGCGTCGACGCAGGGTCGCGACACGCAGCAGACACACCATACGCCACCAGTCGAGCTACCACGCACGCCCCTCTACCACCCCCATTCAAACCTGGGTCCTATTCAGTTGCCACCCCTGACGCTACCCACGCGGCCCGCCGTTCCGCACGCGAATCAGCGACCTTCCACTCCCGGCCAACGCATATTGACGTATTTCTGGGATCAGCCCATCACCGAGGACATGAACTGCACGACCGCACTCTCAGGCGCGACCTTCATCCAGCCGGCGACCATCGAGTATCAGGGTCGAAAAGCCCTCGTGTTCCCCTTTGCTGTGAGTGTGTTTCTTTGCCATGCGTATGGCTGTGGCACGGGGTTCGCTGACGTGTGGACAGGATCTAGCGGTGAAGACGGAGGGACTGTTCTTTTTGCGTTATCGCTGCTTCGATATCTTCTCCCGGGCATCCGGGAACGGCGACCTGCCCATTCAAGCGGAGTGTTTCGGGGGTCCGTTCAGGATCTATTCCACCAAGGAATTTCCCGGGCTGCAGCCCTCGACCGAGCTGACCAAGGTGAGCGTTTGGCTCGTGTGGCGCGCAGGGTGGCTCATGTGGACGTCGGGCAGCAACTCGCGCGATGGGGCGTACGCCTAAATACGCGCGAGACCGAACGCAAGCGAAAGCGCAAGGACGGGAATCGTTCCCCGGGCTCCGTCGCGCGATCGACACATACACGTTCGGGCGAATTGAGCGACAGCGGAGACGAGAGCTGACGCCACCGCCATCATCTGGTTCACGCCTGTTTGGCCCTCCTGATTCCCCAGTTAGAGATTGGTTTTTGTATACCATGCATCGCATCGTCGGCACGTTTATCGGTCTTCAGGATACCTGTTTTTTCTTTCCTCGTCGGTTTTTTCGGCACTCGTCGCATTCGGAACGGCACTTCCCTAATATACTACCCGGTTCGGTTCTAATATCCATCCCGTACGCCATCTGATGGAATACATAAATGTATTCCTGTTCTCGATGACGTTGAAGTGACTAAGTGTCGTGTTCGAAAATTGCTTGCAAGAAAATAACGAGAGTAGGTATGAATGGGTAGATTGTGATGATGTGAGGATATGCAATGTAGAATGGTATGCTGTAAAATGGAACGTGCAGTGGATGTGACGGTATTAGATGGGACTGTAACATTCAGGGCAAATGCAATTAGGAAATGTACTGGAACCCGGTAACACTGTAGAAGCGCCGATCCTGGTTTCCCAGTCGTCCGGGAGGTCTTCAAGCCCGGTGAGGGCTCTGTAGATCATTCTCCTGGCAGCAGCGACCGAGGTAATGTTCCCAACGATCCCTCCATCTTCAGTGCCCCTGACGATCTGCTGATCAGCGACGGCGACCAACTCTTCGGGAAAGTCTGCGAGCGAGCTGTGCGTACTCTTCCTGGGCGCGGGATGCTCCCTCTTCTGCTTCTTGCTCGGAGGATAATAGTTGGTAATGTTCTCCACGGAGGCAGTCCTATCGACTTCGGGCCAGGTTTCGAGCATCCTATGACTACGCGTCGCCTCCACGTAGCCGTTCTTGACGAGACATGCTTGGTGGTAAAACTTGCAGCACCCGGGACGCGGGCAAAAGTGGTGGATCTTGACCACGCCTGGGGAGTACGGGATCCTGCAAATCGTGCACGCGACGTGGGCGGGTTTGGGCTGGCGATGGAGTAAGAGAGGAGAGAAAGAAAAGGGAGACTTGGACTCACGGTGATCCTCCGCGCGTCGTAGTAAAACTCGTACCTGGCGAACCACTCGTCGTCCCCGATGGCTTCCTGGAAGAGATTGTTCTCGTCGAAGCTCTTGACTTCTACGTGATCTGGAGGGTCGAACGTCCACGTGTGACACTTGAAGAGATGGTGCGTACGCACCGACGATGCTGTGAACGGAGACGATGTCACAGCTGTTGGAAGCCAACTTTTCGTACTTGCCACAGATGGTTGGGTCACTTTGTGGTGGCCTAAAAAAACTGAGAAGGATGAAAGAGAAGATGAGCCTACAAGGATTTGATCACTTCTGCCACTTCGTTGGGTGCCCAGAACCATTGCACCCGGACCCAAACCTTACGAGATTGATGTCATCCACATCAGCCAGGCATGCGACAAGGAGCAAAGGCTTACGTTGCTAGGATCATCTCCCCGGATATCTTTGATCTTGCCAATCCAGTGATTATCTTCTGCGGCGTCGCCACTTTCTCCGGAGCCGTAGTGCATGATGTAGGCCCTGAGCACATGGTCGATCAGACGAGCAGATACAATGAGTGTGGCGTACGTCTGTCCTGTGTGAAACGTGTGTTGCTCGTGCTCCGAGTCCTCGACTGCGTACGTCAGTCGTGCGCGACGCCGTTTGCGCGGCCGCAAGGTTCGAGCTCACCGATGAACGAGCCATAGTCTTGGCCGAGTGCGAGAAACTCACGCTCGCCCAGCCCCTCTGCAGTTCCCTTTTCGGCCCTCCGTTCTGCAGCCGACTTTCTGTGCGCCGAGCGACCCTTTTTCCTGCGTGGCATGATGTGGCGAACGAACGAACACGGGTCGCGTTTGCTCCGAAACGCGACGTTAATGAGCGCGTTTTGGTTCCGCGAAGGTCACGTAAGGTGGTTTAGTCAGCTGCCCGCGTGCACGGAGCGTGTCGGTGTGGCGATGGCCAAGCAGCCTTTGCAGCGACGACCAGCGACATGCTCTTCTACTTGACCTCGTCTCTCATAAGGTATTTCGTACTGTCTCTTGGTCGTACGTCGTTGACGGTCTGCGTGCAGTTCGGTGGTCGCCTTTCTTTACCCGGGCTATGCGTCCTACAAAACGCTCTCGCAGCGGCCTGCATCCGAGGAAGACCTGGAACGATGGCTGATGTACTGGTCTGTGCTCGGTTGCATCGTCTGGATGGAGTACCTCGCAGAGTGGCTGATATCCTGGTCAGTCCATCCGTCGTGTGGCTCCATGTTCGCTGACCCGCAGACCGACGTCATAGGATCCCGATGTACTATCTGATGAAAACGCTCTTCCTTCTCTACCTTGTGCTTCCCCAGACGCGTGGGTCCTCGTACATCTACATCAATCACCTCCAGCCGTTTCTCCACTCGCACGAGTCACAAATTGACGCCACCCTCGCGTCGTTCAAGGCACGCCTGTACGCTTTCGTACAAGAGCGGTTCCGTGCGCTGTGGGACCACCTCGTCGGTGCGGTCGGACAGCACCCGCAGGTTCAGTACGCGCCCAGCACGGGCGGCGCAGCGCCACCGTCCTTGGGCGACCCCGTGTCCGGCCCCGCTCAACTCGTCGCAGGCCTCTGGCGGTCTTATGGTCCTACGCTTGTCGCATCGGGGGCTATGCTCCTGACGCAGAGCGCGGCAGCCTCGCGCTCGGCGACCGAAAAAGCCTGGCGGACGCCCGCCGGGTCGCAGATCCATTTGGACGCCACCCACTCGCCACGTGACCGCAATCGGGAGAAGGGCAGGTTCGAAGAAGTGCCAGAGGAGAGCGACGAGTCTGGCTCGGAACGCGGGGCGGAGCCGGCCAGCTGAGGGGGTCGCTTTTCGATTCTGGATGGACTTGTCTCTTCACATGTAGTATCACTTGCAGACGGTGGTATTTAGATCGTGTATTTATTTGTCCCGAGCGCGGTCACCTAATATTCATTGACTTTTCCTGGAAATGAGTTTATCATGCTCTGATATCCACCCATCCCACGGTTTACCCGGAGCATGTGCGAGCAATTGAATGGTTACAAAGATAATGATCGCGGATTGAGGGGCGGTCGCTTTCAGGTGGGCCTACGAAAAAAGCCTCCGCGGCAGCTCACTCGAGTCGCAAACGCGATCCAGCAAACGCGATCTGGCCGACGAAGACACATTGACTAAAGGCTAGTCTGGTCATGGCTCACGGGAATGGCCCAAGTTCTTTTCCTGTTGGCGAGAACAATAGCGGTACTGACGGACTCCTTACCTAACGTGTGTCTCTTTCTCCGAGCGTCTCCATATCCCAGTTCAGCAGGGTCCCATGCCAGCAGCGCAATTAGACTTTTACGACCCTCTTCTCTCCCTCCTCCTCCCTCCCATCCCTCTCTCGAATGCCCCAGGCTGTCAAGGCAAATGTCCGCCAAGAACTTAGCAAGGAAGCCCAAAAGGCGATTGACAAGGAGCAGAAACGCAACCGGGGGGTGATGTCTTGTGCAGAATGCCGACGGTCTGTGTCCACCCTTGGTCGTGGCCGTTCGGATCACCAACGTCGCCCTCCAGATTGAAATTGAAGTGTGACAAGACGGTCCCTTGTTCATCGTGTAAGCGCCGTGGGTGCTCAGCGATCTGTCCCAACGGTAAGTCGCCTGGCCACTGTGCAGCGACGAACCGTCCTTGACCCAGCGCATGCAGGCAAACTGACCACCGGCCAGGGCACTCGGTACGTCCCGTGTCCAAGAGACCTGGCGGCCCCATTCAGACGCGGCTTCTCGCTAGCTTCGTGCTCGCCGACACGGAAAAGTTGCACGAAAAGATACTCGCCATGAGCGACCGCATCCGACAGCTCGAGGATGCACTCACCGTCCTGCAGAACAGCGCCGCACCGCGCGAGACCCATCCTTTGTTGCGTCGCGAGCTCCTGGACGTCAAATCGATCATCGATCTCCACGTCGCCGTCGACGATGACAAGCTGCGAAAGACTACTAATAGTGAACCTGCTGACGAGGACTCCGAGTACATAGAGGCTTTCGGGACGCTCGCCCTGCGAGATGATGGGGCTGCGACCTTTTACGGTCGGTCTGCTGGCTCGGAAGTGAGTAGCTTGTATGTTGCATTACGTTGGTTGTTGATGCCTGGTCATTAAGAGTCTTTTAATCGTAAGTGGATGATCGTCGGTTCTGTCCGGTTCCTCAGATTGTTGTTCGCAAGGGAGAATCAAAGGACACGACCTCGCGCAGAGAGCCAACGTTCAGTGACCTCCCAGGCCCCATCAAGCATTTGTCCAAGACATTCCCTCTCGCCCCCGTCTTCACTGATACCGTTGATCTCAATTACCTCATCGAAAATCACTTGCCACCCTGGCAGCGGGCTCGTCAGCTGTGCGAACTGTACCTATCGCAGGCTCCCTGGTTCTTTGGTGCAATCACCAAAAGACAGCTGCTAGAAGAGTGCCTCCCTCTCTGGTACTGTGAAGCCTCAGACCTCATTCTCCCGGGTTCTGTGGCACCCGCGACACAGCCGGGTTCCGCTGGGGAGTTGGCGCAACCACAGGGCAAGACCTCTCACGAACTCGCACTACTCTTTGTCATCTTCTGCTTTGGCGCGCTCACCGACAACTCACTGCCACCTGCACCTAATAATGAAGAAGCCGACATATATTGCCACTTGGCGCGTGCAGCGTTGAACCTCGAGCCCGTACTGGATCGCCCGCCGTCTGTGACTACCGTCCAGACACTGGCACTGTTAGCGATCTACCAAGGCCTGGTTAGCGGTGAAAATAGCATTGAATCTACTTGGGGTATTTTCGGCCTTGCAACAAAGTTGGCGCAAAGCGTGAGTAGCTTTACCATTGGGAAACGTTTTTCTCATATGGGCCGAAAACGTATAGATTGGCCTTCGTGGGTTCTTTATTCATCAATCGCAATCTGACCTTATGGAGACATAGATCGCGACTGCGCTCGGTGGCAGTTGCCAAGCTCAGAAGTCCAGAAGCGTCGTGCTCTATTTTGGGAGTTGTTCATCACAGACGGCTGGCAAGTATGTAATCTCGATTTTGACCTTTCCTCATTGGACTGATTATCTTGCAGAGCCTTGCCACTGGCCGGTTGGCCACGTTTTATCTACCCTTCGTTGACTGCGAGCTCCCCAATGATCCAGAGTCTACAATTGATGATGACGGCTCCGTCCTTCCTAGCTGTGAGTGATCATGCTTTCATGAATGCAATTTTGAATCGAGCAGAAGTTCCTATCAGTCCCTGCATGGAAAGCACAATTCGGGCGCGAGTGTGTCTCTACCGTCATCCAGAACGCACAAATAGCCAAGGTACCCAAATATTCTGCGATCATCGAGCTTGATCGCAAGGTGCGAGACATGGAATTGCCACAGTATGCTCAACGCGTTCCTCTCCCGGATGCTGGGCTCGCAGACGCAATGAAACACTATATGCCATTGAACTATCGGAACTTTAGTCAGTCGCCCAACCTCTCGATTTGCAGACGCTGACCAAAACGATCTAGTTCTCGTATACATTCACCGATGCTTCTTTGCGGAAGCCGTGTCGAATAATCCCACTGATCCGATGCAGAGCCCGTACGCGCCGTCCTTTTTGGCCGGCTACCGCAGTGCTTGCGAGATACTCGGCAACTTGCGAGTTCAATTCGACCTTTTCCCAGCGCAAATAGCACGTTTCTGGGTGTTATGGACGCACGCCTTTTCAAGCACGGTTGGCGCTTTTCACTTGAACATGATCGTTGGTTGATCTATTGCTATCAGGTGATGTTGGCTTCGGTTGTGACACATGCGTCGGGTGTTGGAACGCGATCCAAGACCACCGGTGCTGCGATGTCTGAATTGCGCAGAGTATGTTCACAGACCTCGTAGTCTACTCAGGCTCACCAGATATCCACAGGCGGTCGACCTTTTCAGAGAAGCATCGACATTCGGTGGCCGCGCGGTGAAATTCTTGGTATGTCTGACCATCGTGCTCATCTGCGCCTATTCATAACAGTGGTACTTAGCCCATTCTTCAACGACTCCTGCAAAAAGCCGAGCAAGCATACAGTACGGCGAAACCCACCGTCGTCCGGAACAGGGACATCTTCTCATCTTCAACGGAGCCAAAGCCAAAAGACGAGTTATCTATTTTCAGTGGTCAGATCAACACAGTGGCCACAAAGGCGTCTTCGACTAGCTCTAGCGTGCGCAACCCGGGCAGTATGAGGCACACTCAACCCCAGCAGCCGGTACCTGGCACTTCAAACAACCCACCTATTACTCCTGCGCCTCCGATGCCTAGCTTTACGACGCTACACCCCACGCTCCGTGACCATTGGACCAACTTTGAAGGAGACATTAACACGCAGCTGACGTCCGCTCAGCGAGAAGAATACTATACCGAGGTAGATGCACACATGACGTCTGGAGAAGGATATCAAGCACCAGAGGTGGCCAGCCCGCAACAACTGCAGGTGTCGCAAAGCAAACAGCACCAACTTTACCCTCTCACAATACCTCCTGGCTTTCAATCGAATTCCCCGTACACAGACACCTCGTCAGCGCCGCCGAGCTACGAGTCGAGACAGAATGGAACATATTCCAGTGTATCGCCCCAAGCCCCATCGCACGTTCCCCAAATGCATTCGTATCACCAATACCAGTCCGACGTTTACCGGTCCCCGTCTTCCCAGGATTCGTCTCAAGGATACTCATACCCCTCTCCTGAAGTTCGCTACGACCCATATGGACAAGCTACGTATCAGTCCCAATCCCACGATCAGGAGGAACAGTACTACAAACCCCAACAACAGCACTACCAAGTCGATCGTACCCATCCGTACATTGCCGAGTCGGCGCAGTACGGGCTTCCGGCACCTCACTACCAAGACTCATCTACTCAGTTGTACCAGTGGGACGACGGGCGCCGAGCGTACACGGAGGTTGCGTCGCATGACCAGCCGCCGGACCAATATGCGCAATATGACCAGTACGGTTATGTCGGACCCGTGGTGCATGAAGGGGTCGTGGAGGAGCCGCAACGCCAACACCTACAGGAGACCTGGCAGTCGTTTGGGGTGTACGTCGGCTCGCCGAGGCCGACGTCTTGAGTTTGATTCGTTGAAGTTTTGCTCGGTGTTGTACGATCGTGTGATGTCGCCTTGTCGTCCTGCTAGTGCTATGCTGATCACCAGATTGTCATGATGTGTTCCACTGAATTGCATACTTGTGATCCCCCTCCTGCATGACAAAAGCCTGTCGTGTCCCGGTGCTTGTTGAGAACGGCTTCGAGTCCGTTCGCTGTTGGTTTCGCATCGACGTCCGACATAACGTTGCAACAGCACTCGGATGTGGGCACAGATTCGTGAGCCCAGGGGCGCTACAAAGTGCTCTGTGCCTAGTACTGATTGGATGTCATGCCCAACGTATCGCAGTACATTGTCTTGCAGAAAGTCCGGCCGAGGGAGCTCGCGAGAGACGCAACGGTCAGGGATTGAAATATTAACAACGATGTTTACCTCCGTCATACATTCACAATTGCAACAATGTTGACCAATGGATTGCGCACTTCGTGACCAGCACGTACGCCCAGTCAGTTCATCTAGGAGAAACTGCCTTATGACGTATTAGCTACTTTGTGCCACTGAATGGGTAACTTAAGAAGGAAGACAAGTATATGCTGTACATTGGTGAATATGAAGCAGGAAATAACAAGTGGTGAGTCAAGGCAATAAACGAGGGGCCGAAATGGAATACGAGAAAGCCTTTAGACAAAGTGAAAGATATACCTCTTAGTATTGAGCAGGTGCTGCCCTATGCTCCTACGGACCAAGGTATTGAAAGTTTATATCAGATCCACAGAAACTGATTCCAATCTGGGGTACGCTTCCCTGCACCCTGTGATACTGCCCGTAGGCTCCAGCCGCCGCGAGGTCTCTGGCATCCATGTTTACCCGACCGTCAGCCTCGACATTAGCGAAGACCAGTGTGCCAAAGTTGAGCATTGGCCCAGAATCGGGGATTTGGACGGCCCACGATGCCGAAGATCGACAAAAAGGAGCCTGAAGCTGAGCGGTGTGGATTTCGTTTGCAGTCGTATTGACATTTGTGATCGATACGACGCCCATGTGAGGTCCAAATGCGGAAACAGTGATGCTGATGGCGTGTCCAGCGCAGATGGACATGTTTGAGAAGTAGATCTCATCGTCGAACCACCATGATGCTGCACAGCGAAAGGAATCCATTTAGTTATGCGGACGGACGCTTCTTTTTTTTCCAATTTCCTCACCATGAAACGCTGGGTTTCCCTGCTCGTCGAAATGAAGTTCAACCCCGGCTTCAAGATCTGCGCCCACGCAAGTGTAAGTATCCAAGCCGACGAAAGGAGTGGCCCAGGTATTGGTCGGACCGGGAATAATATCAGGGACTAGAAGAGTTGCTGAAGCAAAATCAAAGTCTCCCTGGCGGAATACAAGACGGTGAGATCGAGTAATACACGGGCCACGAAATCTACTACACACATCGACGCCCTTGATAATTTCGGAGATAGTAGTGGTACCCTGGAAGCGGTAGCTTATTGACACGATGTTACGACGGTTGAGCAATCGATCCCCACTTACCGCCAGGACTGCAGGAACAAACGTGATGATGTAGACAACGAAGAAGATCGGGCGCATTACGAGCACCACAGAGGTCATCTGGGAGAGTCGAAAAGAATGTTAGGCCCGATATTCGGCGAGAACTCACTGGCATCCTTTATACGTTAGCCCACTGCTATCAAGCTGGGGTTTCATGTGCATGCGACATCTTCGACACGATGACATTGACGTCCTGCTCCGACGTTCGTGTTTTCTACATCCTTGCTCTTACCACCACTCGCACCTCAGTGTGCCAGTCGGTCACTATGGCAAGTGACAATGAGATCGCGAGCAGGACAGCGGGGACATTCGAGAAGCCCAACGGGCCAATCATAAATCGGGTTCTTCCTGTGCACATTCCGCCATGAACGTCCAAAACCGTTTTTGTGGTCTGGTGGTGAAACGCGTCACGGAGGAATGTTCGCCAGTACTAGGCAATCGCCGTTGGTCATACACCGAAAATGAGAGAACGCTTACTGACTGTACCAATGCACTTGGAGAAACGGAATTCTAGACGACGAATAGAAGTTTGGCCTTACTGTGATCATAGATAGTGAGTGAGTATACATCACTTACAAGAACACACGGACCATCCTGTTCTGTTGTGGGAGAGGCTTAGTCTCAGACCAGACGGTCTAGGAAGTAGTACCCGTCCAAAAGGAGCGAGTTGTGCAAACACTCCCTAGAACGTCTTTGACTTGACAGTAGTCTCGAACCACACACGCTCTAGGAAGTACCCGCGACCCCAAAATCGACTGGCTCGAGACTATTTTGACAGGCGACTAGTACCGTTGACGCCTGTCATCGCCACATCCACATTTAGGTTAGAAATACATAATAATTGCATAACTCACAGTTAGCTAACTCAGTTTGTGCGCTGCCACTGCCTGCCAGTGCGTGTTGATCAAAGTCTCGCTGAATTCCTTGCCCCATTGCACAATGCAATATACTTCATCTATCACATGCACAGCACCGTATTGAACGACACATTTTCGAGGGCCACGCTTGGGATGTGTAAATTATCTGATATATAAATTGGCGAGTTTCCTGTAGCTCATGACATGAAGTCAGGTTCACATACATATCTGAGCTGTCAGTACACGTTTGGGGCTCTCCAACTTGAAGCTTGAAGGCCGACGTCTTGAGTTTGATTGAAGAAGTCTGCTCTGCGGCGTGTTGTAGTATGATCGCGTGGTGTCGCTTTGTCGTCCTGACGGTGCTACAAGTGCGATCATCAGATTGTCATGATGTTCCACTCAGGAATTGCGTACTTGTGATCTCCCCTGCATGGCAAAGGCCTGTCTGAGTCGTGCCCCGGTACCAAGTCGCTGAGAACGGCACTCAGTCACTGGGCACGACTTATCGCAGAATCACATAAACACGGTATATATTGTCTTGCAGAAAGCCCGCCTCGCCGGGAGAGATTGAAAATTTAATAACAACATTAATGTTTACCTCCGCCGAACGTTCGCAACAGTGTTGACCAATGGGTTGCGCACTTCGTGACCAGCACGTACGTCCGGTCGAATAGTAGCGGCTTAAGAAGGAAAATGGGTATATGCTGTACGCTGGTAAACATGAAGCAAGAAATATAACTTGAAGTGGTGTCAAGGCAATAAGCAAGGCGCCAAAATGGAACACGAGAAAACCCCCAGTGGGGCAAAAACGAAAGATCCATCCCTTGATATTGAGCAGGTGCTCCCCTATGTTCCTACGGACCAAGATATTGGATGATTATATCAGATCCTGAGAAACTGGTCATGACCGGGGGTACGCTCCCGTGCCGCCCGTGATACTCCCTGCGGGCCCCAGCCGCGATGAGGCCACTAACATCCATTTTTACCCGACCGTCAGCCTCGACGTCAGCTAAGACCAAGGTGCCAAAGTTGAGCATCGGCCCGGAATTGGGGGTTTGGACACCCCACGATGCCGAAGATCGACAAAGAGGAGCCTGAAGCTGAGCGGTGTGGATTTCGTTCACGGTCGTATTGACATTTGTGATCGATACGACGCCCTTGTTAGGTCCAAATGCGGAAACTGCGATGTTGATGGCGTCTCTAGCGGAGATAGACATGCCTGAGGAGTGGGGTTCATTGTCAAACGACCACCATGCTGCACAACGAAAAGACTCCATTTAGTTATGCGGACGGACGCATATCTTTTAAATTTCCTCACTCTGATACGCCGGGTTTCCCTGGTTGTTGATAAGAAGTTGAACCCCGGCTGCCAGACCCACATTGTCGCAAGTGTAACCATCCAGGCCGACAAAGGAGAGGGTAGAGGCGTTGGTCGGACCAGTAATATCAGGGATTAGAAGAGTGGCTGAAGCGAAATCAAAGTCTCCCTGTTGGAATAAAAGGCGATAAGATCGAGCAATACACGGCCCACGAAATCTAGTACTACGCACATCAACACCTGTGATGATAGTAACAGCACCATGAGAGTAAGAGCTGTCAACGGTCACTGGCACGATGTTGCGACGGTTGAGCAATTGACCACCAGTTGCCGCTAGAACTGCAAAAGCAAACACGATACTGTAGACAACGAAGAAGATCGAGCGCATTGCGAGCACCGCAGAGATCGTCGAAAAGAGTGTTAAACGGACCCGATATTCAGCGAGAACTTACTGGCATCCTTTATACGTTAGCCTGCTGCTATCGAGCTGGCGTTTCATGTACATGCGGCATCATCTACACGATGACATTGACGTCTCTCACTCCGATGTTCGTGTTTTCTACATCCTTGTTCTTACCCCACTCGCACCTCAGTGTGCCAGTCAGTCACTATGGCAAGTGATGATGAGATCGCGAGTAGGACAGCGGGCACATTCGAGAAGCCCAACGGGCCAATCATAAACCAGGTTCTTCCTGTGCGTACTTCCGCCATGAACGTCCAAAACTGATCTTGTGGTCTGGTGGTGAAACGCGTCACGGAGGATCGTTCGTACTAGGCAGTCGTTAGTCTCACACCGAAAATGAGAGAACGCCTACTAGCTGTATCAATGTACTGTGAGAAACAGGATTCTTGACGACCAGTAGAAGTCTGGCCCCACTGTGATATCATAGATAGTGAGTATACATCACTTGAACACACGTACCATGCTATTCCCTTGTGGGAAAGGCTTAGTCTCGAATCAGACGGTCTAGGAAGTACTCGCCCAAAAGGAGCGGGTTGTGTAGACACTCCCTAGAACGTCTGGAGACACTTTTGACAGTAGTCTCGAACCGCACACTCTCGGAAGTACTCGTCCAAAAGGAGCGGGAAGCACCCGGGCTTCCTAAATTGGCGATTCCAAAATCGGCTGGCTCGAGACCGGACTAGACCCATCGACCGATATCAACCAATCAGGACCGATAGGTCGACCCCTGCGCATGCCGGTGCCCCCTCTTGGGTGGGCTCGTCGGTTTCCCGATGGCTACCCCTTGTGAACTTCTCGGCTCGCGACCCCTGCGCATGACCATTGGCAATCTACCGGCGACTAGTATTACTTATCTGGTTATTCTCGAGTGCATTCAAAGGTGAGATGACGACAACAATCATGTCCTGGACCACAATTCATGACAAAGGGCAAGCTCTTGCTTCACCCTGCAATCGGGACTAATCCTCGGCATTCTCCTTGTGTTGCTTTCCCTCGAGATAATTTTCAGCACTTTTTTACAGCACTCCGAGGAACGGGACGGGTACGTAGTCGCTGGATGGATAGACGGTACACCACATACCTTACTCCTTTCAGAGGCCATTATTCCAATACTTGGTTTGCCAGTCTGCAATTGGGAAGCTAATCTCCTCATTCTGACGACGGTAATCATCGGTCTACAGCTGACGCTCGGCATAGCGATGTGCGTCCTCGCGATTGGACAACTTACGAGACAGTTGCTTCAGACGTACCAGTGGGACGACGGGCGCCGAGCGTACACGGAGGTCGCGTCGCATGACCAGCCGCCAGATTGATTCAGATATGCATAGTATGACTAGTACGGTTATGTCGGGCCCATGGTGCATGAAGGGGTCGTGGAGGAATCACAGCACCAACATCTACAGGAGACGTGGCAATCGTTTGGGGTGTACGTCGGCTCGCCGAGGCCGACGTCTTGAGCTTGATTTGTTGAAGAAGTTTTGCTCTGCTGCGTGTTGTACGATGGTATGATGGTGTGATGTCGCTTTGTCGTCCTGCTAGTGCTATGCAATCACCAGATTGTCATGATGCGTTCCACTGAATTGCATACTTGTGATCCTGTTGCTTGCTAAGAGTGGAACCGAGCATGTTTGCTGTTGGTTTTGCATCGACGTCCGACATAACTTTCAAGCAACAGCACTCAGATGCCGGCACAGACTTGTGAGCCCAAGATTGAATGGCACACCCAATGTATCGCAGAATCGCACAAACAATATATATTGTCTTGCAGAAAGCCCAGCCAGGAGACATGACAGTCATAGATTGAAATCTTAATGACAATGTTTACCTCCACTGTACATTCACAACAGTGCTAATCAATGGATTGCGCATTGGGTAGGAGACGATACTTGGAATAGTGGTGGCTTAAGAAGAAAAACGGGTATATGCTGTACAATGGGGAACATGAAGCAGGAAATATAACTTGAAGTGGTGTCAAGGAAATAAGCAAGGCGCCGAAATGGAATACGAGAAAGCCTTTAGGTAAAGTGAAAGATACACCTCTTAGTAGCAGGTGCTCCCCTATGCTCCTATGGACTAAGATATTGAAAGTTTATATCAGATCCAGAGAAACTGATCCCGACCGGGGGTACGCTTCCCTGCACCCTGTGATACCGCCCGTAGGCTCCAGCCGCCGCAAGGTCTCTGGCATCCATGTTTACCCGACCGTCAGCCTCGACATTAGCGAAGACCAGTGTGCCAAAGTTGAGCATTGGCCCGGAATCGGGGATTTGGACACCCCACAATGCCGAAGATCGACAAAGAGGAGCCTGAAGCTGAGCGGTGTGGATTTCGTTCACGGTCGTATTGACATTTGTGATCGATACGACGCCCTTGTTGGGTCCAAATGCGGAAACAGTGATGCTGATGGCATGTCCAGGAGAGATGGACATGGGCGAAGAGTGCTCTTCATCGTTGAACCACCACCATGCTGCACAATGAAGGGAATCCATTTAGTCATGGGGACGGACGCATGTTTTTTTTTTTTTAATTTCCTCACCCTGAAACGCTGGGTTTCTCTTCTTGTCGAGCGAAAGCTCAACCCAGGCTGCCAGACCCATGCCCTTGCAAGTGTAACCATCCAGGGCGACGAGAGCAGAGGCCCAGGTGTTGGCTGGACCAGTGATATCAGGGACTAGAAGGGTTGCCGAAACGAAATCAAAGTCTCCCTGTCGAAATAAGAGACGATGGGATCGAGTAATACTTGGCCCACAAAATCCACCACGCACATCAGCGCCTTCGATGCTTTCGTAGATAGTAACATCACTCTGGAAGCGGTAGTTCACTGACACGATAATACGACGGTTGAGCGATTGATCCACTTACCAGAACTGCAGGAACAAACATGATGCTGTAGACAACGAAGAAGATTGAGCGCATTGTGAGCACCGCAGAGGTTGTTTGGGAGAGTCGAAAAGAATGTTAGATGGGCCCGATATCCGGCGAAAATTCAATGGCATCCTTTATACGTTAGTCTGCTGCTATCAACTGGCGTTTCAGGTGCATGCAGCATCGTCGATGCGATGACATCTGAGGCCTGAGGTCCCTCCTTGCTCTTGCCGCCACTTGCATCTCAGTGTGCCAGTCAGTCACTGTTGGCAAGTGACGATGAGATCGCGAGCAGGACGGCAGGAACATTCGTGAAGCCTGACGAGCCGATCATAATCCGAGCTCTTCCGCAACGTACCGGACCGTTCTTGTGGTCTGGTGATGAAACGTGTCACGGAGGAACGTCGATACTAGGCGGTCGTTGGTCGCACACCGAAAGTGGGAGAACGCTTGCTAGCTGTACCGATGCGGCATTTAAAGCAAGTGAGCGATAGGTTTTATGTAAGTCGCGAAAATTTCGCACCGAAAAATAAAGTCTAATTAACTTCCTTTTTGGTGGGCCGTTTGGTGCCTGTGACATGGCTCTGGCTCCACCACACACTGGTGGTCCCGTACCATTGCAGCACTTCAACGACACTCCAATTCTTTTCCTGTCCGAAAAGATTCGCTAGTAACCCGAAAGTCTTCAGCCCAGGTTCGTCTCCCAAAGTGTTTTTACCAGGGTCACGTCTGGCCTCACAGATCGGATTGCTAAGCACTGTTAGCCTTGAAGAGTTGCATATGAGTATTGCACTCGCGAGTTTGTTCCCGTCCGGAGAAAACGACAGGGAAGAAATAAAATCATCGACCTCGAAGTTGTTGAGCCTCGGACCTATCTCCCTTCTATGGTGTAGATAATCATCTTCCTATTACCAGCCGCGACGATTCAGTCATCAGGCGAGGCGGCGAAGGAGAGTAATTGGACTGGAGGAGTCCACTCTTTGACAAGTCTGTGTGATTCAACGCCACACGCACTGATGATCCCGCCCTCACTACTGCAGCCAGTGATTGCCTCCGTGCGACTGATAACTTTCGTGCCATCCCTGGTGACAGAAAGATGGAACATTTCACTTCCGTGCCCCATTGACGTCCCTTCTTGCGTACCGCTTTCCAAATCCAGGACCAGAGTCAATTCCTTCCGTATGTTGAGCACCCAGTGTTACGTTGATTGAATTGCGACCTTGTCTAAAGCTGGAAGTAGCTCTACCTGGCACTGAAAAGGTGTGTCCCTTCCTGCTACAATGACTACTGCGAGTTCTGAGCTGTGTATGCAAAGCTGTGTGTATTCATTCCATCGCCGTCGAGGATTTACCGTGTGATTCAATATCCATCAAAACTCTAAGCTTTCGTCTATTCTCTCATTCGCGGTTACCTTCAAGGTGAATCCTTGTCATACGTCGGTAATTGGTTGTTATTTCTCTTTCTAAATTCCGCTGATTGTGAGTTACATCGTTTGGCCCTGTTTTCGAGGGAGTGGGACGGGTACGTAGCTGGTTGGATGTGGTACACCGCATACCTTACTCTTCCCAGAGACCATTATTCCAATATGCGATCTACCAGTTTGCAATTGGGAAGCTAATCTCCCCATTTTGACGATGGTAGTCATCGGTCTACAGCTGACGCTCGGCATGGTGATATGTGTCCTCGCGATTGCCCGATTCACGGGGCAGTCGCTTCGGACGTACCGCCCGACGAAGTGGTGGGATCTCAACAGGTATGTGAACTTGCTCGTGAGCCATGGCGTCCTCTATTTCGTCGCGTGCGTCTCGTTTTGCTCTGCGCCTGGCTAACTATGCCGAGTGCCGCATTTCCCGCATAGCACCTTTCTGGTCGGCATCGTCAACGTACTGTATTGGTGACGCTTGGGAAACCACCGTCAGGGGGCACGGCGGTTGCCGTTGCCTGTGCTACAAACGCTCCCCGTGTATGTTCTACCACCTCGATTCATCCTGAGCATCCGGGAGCTATATGGGCGCAACGTCCAGGGGGGACGTAGGAGCGGATCAATATTGGATTTGGTTTGTCATCTGGCTGTAGGACAGTCGAGATGGCGGTCGTATTCTCAGACATCGAGGAGAATGAGAGATAGGAAGATATGAGGAAATCCTGAGAGGCCCTATCAGAATGGGCGCGTTAGCGTGTGTATCATCTGACACCTGGAGCCAGTATCTATCCAGTAATTCCTTCGTGTACTTACGAACCCTATGTCAGGGCCGCATCCGTCAATCGATTATAATATACGTATGCGAAATTAGCGAGATATACGGCGCGTTATAATTTAGTCTCCCACGACGCCATAGCTGCCACCTACAGCCCCTCGCAAAGCGTCTTCCCTCTCGCCACTTGGACTTTGCAGAGTGCCACCTCCGTCGGTATGGCAAGCAGCGACGCGATCAAGATCCCGGACACGTTCGAGACGCCCAACGAGCCGATCGTGAACTCCAGTTCTTGCCGTGCGCGTTCCGGATCGGCTACCGTGGACGGATCGGGTCGCTGCTGGTTGATCCGGTAAAACACGTTGACACTGCAGGACAGAGTGCGAGAGCGTCGGCAACGTGAGCGGGTTCGTATACTGGGAGACACTTACTAGGCAAGTCCGCCGCATGTACCCTCGATGCTGATGAGGAGAAAGACAAGGACGATGCTGGAGGCGGAGTAATCGTCGGAAAAGACCCCCACGGCCGCCTCGTATGCCAGAGTCATGAGAATCAGGAACTGGGCGATTGCGGGAAGAGAGAGAAGATTCTCTGGAAGGGGTGGGAGACCGATGGAGATCGATGAACGCGACAGGAAGACCGTGGATTGATACACGAGCTACAAGGTTGAATATCAATACGCCAACCCGGACGAATAGACATGAAAGTCCGACCTGCCAAAGTGGATAGTAGTCTCGAATGGAGTGGATGATCCTGCTCAGGAATGGTGAGCGATCTGGTGACGGAATCGGATAAAGTAAAGTGGGTGCTACCCCCTGCAATGGAAGCATTCAGCGCGATGAAAGGAGAGTTTCTGGAGGGCTCGCCTGATTAATCGTGTACTCAAACTACGGCTTGGCGTTCAACTATGCGAACTTGGATTAGGATCAGATCAAACACTTACAACGTACACCAGGACTGTGCGAGGGAAGATCAGGTAATCGTCACCCAATACATCATGGAGGATACATACAAAGAGGAAGCATGTACTTCAACAACGTCGGCCTCACCAAGCGCCACTTATCTGCCGCAGTCAGGAATACCGGCACTTTGGATAGCGATGTGTCATCAGCGACCTCTGTTAGAGCAGTGTCCGGGTCCTCTTCCGGCAGAGGAACATAAGACGCAGGGGAGGGCGAGTCCATGAATTCCGCCTGACAAGGGAGTAGGAGGAAGTAAGTCGAGGGAAGTATACAAGGTAGTATCTAGACAAAGCGTGAGATGGCTAGAGCTATCAAGATAGTTTACCCACCGCGCAGAGGCCCACTCCTAGACGAACGCCAAGCCCTCTAACGTTCCACCACAGGAAGGCTCCAAAGAGTCCGGACGCGCCAGTACCAGCGGCAAAGTAACTAGAGGTACGTCCGTAAGAAACACTCCTGGACCGAGGTAAACATACTCGCCCGACCGTATGCTCTCCAACAGAATGACTGTAGGTAGTCGACAGTTGGAGGTATGTCAGTTCTCCTAGACCTGCCAAGCATAAGATTGCAGCCTGATGATAACAGCAGGCTCGGCATCACCTGAAGAGAAAGAAGCGAAACAGATGCCGAGTAGCCTCGCATACAGACTCTCGTTCAGGGCTACGACCTAGAGGCAGTACATGTAAATGTTGCTGATTTTGAAAAGGGGCACACTCACCAGCGTGCCAATAAAAGTCAAAGACGCGCATCCTACGACGCGTCGGGTATATCGTATCTTGCCTTTGAGGATATAAGACCAGCCAAGCTTCGCGACGAGAGCAGGAAAGATGTTGCAGAAAGCGATGATTCCCTTGGGGGTCGACGGAGGTACTAGATCGAGTGCAGCAGAGAGAATGATGATGTACAGAACTGGAGGCAGTCCTTCCAGCATTGTGCACGATGCAGATGGATACGCGTGGTGCTCACCTTCATTGAAGAGCCCAAAGAGAAAGAATGAGACGCCGAGCTTCAAGAGTTTCTTCCGGTCTGTGAAGTGCAGATGAGCAGAGAGACTCGACGCTATCGGAACAGAATCTTCCAGCGCAGCCACGCGTGCCCGAAGTGAAGGAGGCGCCACGGGAACGGAGGCTCACCTCCGAGTTGAGACTTGTCAAACGAAACGTCTTCCAGGATGTCTTCCTGGCTTCGCATTGGAACTACAGGCGCAGTTAAGTCCCTGTCGTTGTCGTAGGGTGCCAAGTCCTGCAGTTCCATTGTTTCCGAATCATGATGCTGGGAAGGTGAAGCCATCCCTATTTGGCGTCATGTAAATTAGGTCCCTAGTGACCGGACCGAGTGCGGTGCTAGTGACTCTGGAGAGCAAACTCAATGCTGCAAGCTTGAAGCCGGAAGGGTGTGGTCGCGACCCGCATGCCGACTGATCTAGTCTTGGGGCATTTCGAGGTGCTAACAACGGCAGGAGAGCTGTCGTGTGCGTTGTGTACCTAGATGTTATCATCCAATCATTGTGATGAATCGACTCTACCAATCACTGGCAAACGCCAAACTCTAAGGCTGGAAGACCGAACTGACGTGCGGCCCCTGGGGCCCTTTCCATGCCCAATCAGTGAATTGACTCATAGCGAGCAAGAACGCCGTGTTATCGATGGCAATTGACCGCAGCACGCTAGAAAATGATGACGGCGGCGGCGGCTAAATCGGACCCGGTGACTCGGATTATTTTCAAGTGCAGCTCAGGCAAGCAGAAACGAGTCCGCCGCACACCATGCGGAACTCTGAGTTTCCAACAGTTGAACGCCCCTGATCTTGAAACCTGATACATCCTGCCGTTTCACGCCCAATCCCGTAGGACCATCCTCTACTACTGACCATCCGGTGATTACGATGCACGCGTTCGATACTCCAAAGCCCCATCTTATATACAGCAAATGATTAGACTGTGGCGCGTCGTGTTGTCCATACTCTTCGAGTATCACCAACACCGACGCACCTATCGACGCCATTCCCTGTCCTTATTATAGTCTTGTACAAGACGCTCTAAAATGTGCCATGTATGAGCGTGTAAACGTTGCTCGAGCCCATAGAAGGAGTCCAAGTAACAAAGGGTCGGTCCGCGACGACGTACCGTGATACAGTACTATGCACTGCTACAGTCCTTGGCAAAGCATCTTCCCTCTCGCCACTTGTGCTCTGCATAGGCCCACTTCGGTGGGAACGGCTAGAATCGCTGCGAGTAAAATACCAGACGAGTCCGAGAAGCCCAACGAGCCGATCTTGAACTCGAGTTCTTGTCTTGCTCGTTCCATGTCGATCACCGTAGACGGGTCAGGTCGCTCTTGGTTGATTCGGTAAAACACGTTGACGCTGTAGGACCCCCGATGTCAGGCTGCACCCTCGTTTGATCACAGGAAACCAACACTTACTAGGCGAGTCCACCGCATATACCCTCTATGCTGATCAGGAGAAAGATGAACATGATACTGCTTGCGGGATGATCTGCGGCAAAGATCCCTACAGCAGATTCGTATGCCAAAGTGCCGAGGATCATGAGCTGGACAACCGCCGGAAGGGGAAGGAGCTTCTCCGGAATGGGCGGGAGGCCGATGGAAATCGACGATCGCGAAATAAAGACCGTAGATTGATACACGAGCTACAAACGAGGAAACTCAGACGTCAACTTGGATGAATGAATTCGAATGGCATTCGTACCTGCCATAGTGGGTAGTAGTCTCTGATAGAGTGTATGATCTTGCTTAGAATGCCATCACGCTCTGGTGATGGGACCGGATACAACAGGGTTGGTGCTATGCCCTGGGGAGGAACGTTAGAGAGCGAACAGGGATTGTGATAGTACTGACCTGATTGATAGTGTACTCAAACTGCAGGCGAAAATGAACGACACGATCAATGATTAGCATCGAAACATGTACTTACAGTATACACCAAGACTGCGAGGGGCGTTCAGGCCACGGCCATTGATAGTAAAGGGAGCCACTTACAGAGGGGAAGCATATACTTCATGATCATCGGCCTCACCAAACGCCACTTGTCTGCGGCAGTCAAGAACACAGGCACTTTCGGTGGTTGACCGAGAAGAGTATCCCCCTCGGTCACCTCCACTGCGCGGACATCTGGATCATCTTCAGGCAAGGGAGCATAAGTCCCCGGAGAGGGCGAGTCCATGAATGTAGCAGGACGGGGAAGCAAGAAGAAGTACGTCAAGGGTAACACGAACGGCAGTACCGCAGAGACGCCCACTCCCAAACGGACCCCAAGACCTCTGACTTCCCACCACATGAAGGCTCCGACAAGGCCGGCAGCGCCGGTGCCAGAGGCGAAGTAGCTGAATGGTATCGTCCGCCTGAGCCGGACGTTACTCGACAAATGAAAAACTCACCCCACGCTATGTCCCCCCATCGCGAGATTGTAGGTCGTCGACAGTTGGAGGAAGGTTAGTTCGCCCAAACCTGCGGAACGTCAGGTCGCGTTCTCACGACGATAGGGCTTAAAATACCTGAAGATAAGGAAGCGAGGGAAATGCCAAGCAGCCTCGCGTATAGGCTCTCGTATAGGGCAACGACCTAGAGGCAGTGAGCGGCGTCGTCGCCCGCCCCATGAACGACGCTCACCAGCATCCCTACGAAGCTCAACAACGCGCAGCCCACGACGCGCCGGGTATATCGTATCTTGCCCTTGAGGAAATATGGCCACCCGAGCTTTGCCATCAACGCGGGAAAGATGTTGCAGAAGGCAATGATGCCCTTGGGAGTCGACGGTGGCACGAGGTCGAGCGCAGCAGAGAGAATAATAACATATAACACTAGAGCGGATCGTCTCAGCACCGGGCGACGCATATATGCGTACGATACTCGCCATTGTTGATAAGCCCGAAGAGAAAGAAGGAGACACCGAGCTTCAGGAGCTTCTTCTTCAGGTCTGGTAAAACGGCAGATGAGCGGAAAGTCGACGACGGAGAGGGGAAAATGCAACAGGCGGATCCTCAGAGTGCGGTCAGGAGCGATTGGCGGGACCCGGATGCCCTAGAGAGGATCAAGACCCCACGACGGAGTGGGCGCAACGGCTTACCTTGGGGCTTGTCGTCGCGGATTTCCTCGAGGACGTCCTCCTGGCCTCTGATTCGGACTACGGGCATGTCGTCGCGGTTCAGCTCCCGTAATTCGACGGATTCAGAGGGTGAGACAACCATTTAAATCATCGACGGAACGTGCGCCGAGTCACACCAGAACGTGCGTGTCGCCCGGAGCACCGCTTTATACAACACCCCCCGCAGGTAGGTTACATTTCTATATCCGTTACATACACGTCTATCCCCGCACCACCGTCAGACATGCTTCCAGCACGTCGATGGCCATGTCCACTTCGTCCTTGGCTACGTTCAGGGACGGAACCAGACGAACGGCGTCTTTTCCGGCCGTCAACATGAGGACACCACGCTCCCGCGCTAACTGCGCGACCTGGCCAGGGTGCGCCTCATTTTTGAAACCGAGGCCACGAAGGAGCCCGCGACCACGGATCTTGTCTTGGATAAGGTCCGGGAACCATCGCACTAGCGACTCCAGTCGGCTATCTAGATAGGCGCTAATTTCGTTGAAGTGAGCCACTGACGTCGATGCGCTGAGCCGGCTCAGGACGTGGTGGCCGACGGCACACGCCAAGGGTGATCCCCCAAACGTTGTTCCGTGCGTACCTGTTGGGGAAAACATGAATATCGTTGGGGCTAAACAGTTCGCACCCCACCTGCTGTCATCGTCGAGGCAATCGAGTCGCGCATCAGCACGGCACCAATCGGATACCCGTTCGCCAACGGCTTTGCCATCGTGACGATATCCGGGTGGCAATC
>JBBPTU010000189.1:0-34908 GCA_038094295.1 Tylopilus aff. beelii
TTGTTGACCTTCCATCTGGATACCCAGAGCCTTTCGGACCCATGAATGGGCCCCTATAGATTCTCAACGACAAAGAAGTGCGGTGCAATAGCGACTCACCATCTGCGCCAACGACGAACTTGGCATGTACGACTTCTGTCCTCTTTTCTGCATCTACGGCATCTAAATGCTCGATGGTGACCTGCAGCGAACATTGTTTACAAATAAGCGGGATCGGTACGACGAGCACAGACCTTCACTGGGTATGACGAAAGGCTTGACAGCTCATCTGCGTCTTCCGAGACATCAATGGTAACAGGTTGACTAGGCCGTTCGACCTCTACTTCGTGCTGCTTCATAGAATCTTGGAAGATAGACTCTATTGCACCCTGGTTGAGTGTAAGCTATAAACCCATAAATGAATCAACCATCGTGCAAGGGCACAAAATACAAAAACCGCACTCCGAACGGATACCGCACGCTAGTTGCCTGGGTGACATTCACGTTGCGAATACGTTTCGCACGCTTCGAGGCATCTTCAGAACTCAACACTGCAAAATCGGACATGACTCGTACCTCGATTCCTCCGTCACGGCCAGGAACGTAGAAGGCCTTTTGATCCGGATTGTATCAAAAGTGGGATAGCTCATAGGCCAGCACTTACAGATACGTGCATCTGATTTCCCTCTCGAAGCAAGCGTTCCGCGAGCCCATAGCTCTATTGTAGAAGTTGACAACAAGATGAAAGTGGTAGGAATGCGACACACTTGTAGTACTTCGATCGTCCTTGGCTGAATACCGTCCGCCTGACCGGCTGCGAGCTTGGCGGGGCTAGGGACAGTCAGGACTCAGAGATGCTCCCGACTAAGTGATCACCTCCATACCGCTTATCAATGATCCTGACGTCTGCGCCTGCCATTGCGAGTGCGTTAGCGCACATAAGTCCAGCAGGGCCGGCCCCAACGATGAGGACGTCTACACGGTTCTCGAGAGGCATGGTGAATGTTGATGATGATGAAGGTAAAACTGTGACCTATCTGACGCTCTGGACACGCCGGTATTTGACATCCCCTGACCTCAGGGCCTTATTCGGGGATGCGGCGGAGAAAGTTGTTCCGAGTCGAGAGATGCCCTGGATATGCACGGCATTGCAGCGCCGGTTTGGAACTTTCACATCATTCACGGGGACGTTGCCGCTTAGGGGGCGCTATAACGCACACGTCGAGTGAGCTTGTGAACCGGATTTCCTGTTCTGCGACGGACCGACCTATCCATGGCGCTGCGAAAGCTTCTATTTACCTTCCTTGGAGATGAGCATTACCAACACGTGGGCAGAGGCGGCCGGATGAGTCTCCTTGCGTGAATGTAGTTACGCATAGCACCATCATGGGTGAGCACCGGTGAGCATTGTGAGAGAACTTCACGCATCAAGGGCGATGATGCGGCGCAGGTCAACCCACGTTATGTATGTAACTCGGGAGTCAGAAATTGTACGGATCATAGTAACGTGACCCCCTGGCGACCTTACCAGTAACCACTGGCATTGAGAACTGTGATCGGAATAATCAAACTGTGCCCCCGTTGCACCTCCGACTCGCATGGATTGATTCGTGTTCTGTTATCGTGTCATGCATTACTAGTAGTAGGTCTCGGCGTGATTAGTGTTGTAATCTCACGTCTCCAACTCGTGGCTACTACTATGAAACGTCATTATCTCCGTGTGTACATCAATACCCATTTTTCAAAGGCTGTATGTCGCCTAGACTATTTGGAAAGGTGGCGTGACTGTAGGAACGAACCAAAGTATTTATCTAGGTCTTCAAGGGCCGTAGAAGGAGCGACCATCCCCACATATCCATCTGGCCGAACGACCACAAGTGTGATCTGCCGGGGATCAACTACATAGTTCTCATACCCACGTCCGCCTTTGCTCCCGGTCATGTCGGTGTCGTCGAGAAGCACCCTGTGATAATGCTATGGGTCAGCCCACAAACCACACGGACAAGGAGAGACCACCACTTACTTTGACCAGTGTGGACGGAAGAATTCCGGAACAAGGAAGAAATTGATGACTTCTTTCTTGCCTGCGGTGATCGTGATGATGTCGAATACAGTCGAGATATTTTCTTCGGGGCTGTATTTGCGAAGGAAGCTCGATGGTTTGCTCAATTGCTCTGCGAGCAAATTCAGCTCGGCGATTCGTGTCTCGTTCAGGTTTCCGACGAAGAAGAGTACTTTAAAGCGGAGATCTGCAGGGAGTAGGTCCTGTATCTCCATTGGGCGTATGTCTGCGGCGCGAACAAAGATTTGTGGTGGCATACGTCGCCCGATGACGAGGCCGCTCGCGCACTTCTGGTATTCCGGAACCACAATTACTGAGGGCGAATACTCTATTCCGACACCACTCATAAACCCTTCAAATGTCGCGGGATCGAACGTCCTGATCAAGGAATGCGTGAGGAAACATTACCCGTATGTTGAGAGTCACGCGGAGAACAACTCACTGCCACAGGTCTTCATTAGAGACCCCATCTTCGTTCACCACTGTCCTCGGTTTTTCAGAAAGCAGCCTTACATATTTCTTGTCAAAGTTTATCAGGTCTTGAGCAAACCTTCTTCGTTCATGTTCGTACTAAGAAGAGAACATATTAGGTATCGAGACGCAAGCCATTGGAGGGCCCACCGTCTTCAAGAGAGATGGACTGGCCCATCCCCTGAGCACCTGCACAAGCTTCCACGCTAAAGAATTCTCAGTCACCCACCAGGTGGCACCGAGAAGATACATACCAAGATTATGTGTATCATTCATGCTGGCATTCATACCCTGGCCTAGATCACGGGGGATGATTTCAAGGTTCTGAGACTTTGGGTGTCTGAGGAAACTTCTCACCAGCTTTCGGAGAATGCGTGTGACATGCATCACCAGCAATGAAAACACGGTCCTTGACCGAGTAACTGGACGCTACGCGCTGTCCGACTAGTAGATAGCCAGAACGTTAGCATGACCTAAGCATGGAATTTGAAAAAGACATACTAGCGTAAATTGTCCACCAGTCAATCTCTTTTGGGTCTCCAAACTCAAATGGGTGGAATATCTGTCGGGCAACCTACAGAACTTGTCAGGTGACAATCCTATGTTATCCTTAACCGCCCTTACCGAAACAATGTCCTGTGGAGTCACCTTGTTCTTATCGACTCGTCCGGTCTGCGGATCTAAGACATCCATCTCTGATAGCTGGATGTAGAAACGGACTAGGTCTCTTTCACGTGGAATAATCAAGCAGGACCCGTTATTAGAATAGACAGTACAGCCATTACGAATATCCGGAAAGTTCGTTTCCGGTACCATGTCGACGACGCTCCAGATGTTATCTACACAAGTCAGTTAGCTACCAGGGTGAATCATAGCACGGGATCCGCTTAGACACCTGTTTGTTCCCCTTCCATCTCGATTCCTAGATTCTTTCTGACCCAAGAATGTGCACCTTTAAATTGTACGTCGGTAGCTTTACCAGCGAGCAGGTAAGGTGAGAATTACCATCTGCACCAACAACGAACTTGGCATGGACAACTTCTGTAAGATTCTCCTTGTCTGTCGTATCCGAAGACGCTATGGTCACCTGCAATGATTGTTGCTGCAGACTAAATGGTGACCATCCCTGCGAGTACAGACCTTCACTGGGTACGACGACATGTCAGACAGTTCATTGATGTCGTCCGATATATCAATAGCTGTGGGCTGTCTTGCGCGCTCGACCTCCACTCCGTAGTCTCTCATAGAATCATGAAAAATGGCTTCTATCCCACCCTGATGGAGCATAACCTATGTTGGTCCATGAATTACGGTTTGAGAGATCTGGGGACAAAAATCGTACTCCGAATGGATAACGAGCGCTGGCTGGAGGAGTAATATTTGGGACGCGGGTTGTGAGCTTCAGAATTTACCATCAGAAATACAGGATACGCCAGTACTGAACACGCCCCCTACCTCTACTCCTTCACGGCCAGGGTTGTAGATAGCCTTAAAATACCATATGCACAGAGGTCAGGGGCACTTGCATAAGTAAGTAAACATCCACGTACATACATATGCACTTGGTTGCCTTCTCTGAGCAAGCGGTCCGCAAGTCCATAACTCTATGGCAAACATTTGAGACAGAGCGGAGGGCAGGGGAGTGTCATACCTGTAATACTTCAGTTGTCCTTGGCTGAATGCCGTCTGCTTGACCGGTTGCAAGCTTTGTGGGGCTGGGTGCAATTGGCATTAAACCTTCCATGACGACTATCATGGTTAAACAAGAACTTCACCGCTTATCGATGATCCTGACGTTTACGCCCGCCATCGCAAGTGCATTGGCACACATAAGTCCGGCAGGACCGGCTCCAATGATTAAGACATCGACGCCACTTTCTGGAGGCATGATAGATGTTTTGGTGAAGGAAAACGTTTCCTCGGCTCCCCAGGTGGCATGCTCATATATGGACGGGGTTCCGAATAGTTGTACCGCACAACTGCCGAGCGATTCCGTCTTCTTTATTCGGAGAAGCCTGAAGCGGATCGAAAGAGGGCTTGCTGCACCCAACATAGCGTTTGACTTTAGATAGTAAAACAGTAATCGACTCGGTGCATTACCAAGTAGACGCAAACTTGAGGGTCGAGTTCCCGACTAGCACTCAGACGAGTCCCCACAGTTTCTCGAATGCAGTATGACGGAATCATCGGAGTCGAAGATCAACTCGATTCGGAAGTGAATATACAACACGTAATGCTGAGTAAGGACGTTGAGCTGAGACGGATCCCTCACTATCTAGGAGGCTAGGCCTGCCAGTGCAGTGCTCCGAGCCGAGTTGGTGCTCTAACAATATTGCTACGGACGGTAGTGTTCCTCAGAATGCCATCCGAATACAACACCTTCAATCCCGAGCGACATCTGTCACGCGGGGGTGGAGCCTACCTTGGAGGAGTGAGTGCCAGGACCTCAAGTAAGAAAATTACTGAATGAATCTCAGCCAGTGCGAGTGCTATGCTTAGCCTGAGTATGCTTGCCATATCTCCCAAGTTACCGCCTCAACGTCAGCTAATTTCAGCCTTTTTCGTTGAAGACTAAATCATTGGATTCCGCATTATGTAGTCAAACCAGGCCATAGTCATATCGTAGGTGGAGCACTTAAAGTCTGATCTTGTGGAACAGAGATTACTCTCGATAGCTCCACATTAGTTGCTACGCATCGTGGTTTTCTCAGGATGACCGGCGCAACTTATTGTCGTCAGCACTGGCAACGTCCGGCTCCTAAGCTCCAACCTTTGCATAAGTAGCCCAGGTTTTATCAAGTGAGTACGGCATCGATTTCGAGACACGTGAAGATGCTCTCCGAGCCTTCTCATGTATATACCCACAGATGTCACCGAGTCACAATTAGCACCCACGTATCGCAGTCTGTGATTGATGAGCACAGGTATGAACCGGTATTCTCGTAAATCTCTTAAAATCTTATTATCCGGAAGTGAATGACTTGGAAAATGGCTATTCAGGCCTCGAGAGAGTTTTCCCACATAGATCGCTGTGGGACCGCCACGAATATCAGCTGTGTACTAATTCCGATTTTCTCATCTGCCTTGATTCCGGGTCCCACCGGTATAATTGAGGAGCCTCCTGGTCCATCCATTACCTCATAGGAGACCTCCCCAGGGGGAGGATGCCTACTTTGTTCAGCTGGGCCAGAAAAACGCGGGAGCGAGAAAGTGACTGGTTCTCTCCGCGGTACACCTAATGTTATGTCAAAAGAGATCAAAACGTTCCTCGATAGAAATCTTAATGACATGTTTACTTCTGCACGCAGGTTCCAGCAAACTAGGGAATTGGCGTCTCCGGCCAGTTTCAAGTTCCCGACAAAGAACGGCACTCTGAAGCAAGCGTCTGAAAGGAGTAACCTAGTCCTATATGTCAACCTGGCATGTTCACGGCAGTAACAGGCATTCGTGTCGTTCAGACCATGTGTCCGATGATGAGGTTCTCGGGTGCTTGGAATATGGATGCCGATGCCCTGACAAATGCTCCGGGGATCTGGAATGCAGTGACAGTGAACTCGATGGAAGAAAGCTTACCCGCAGCCCATAAGTACTAGCAAGGACTAGCGTGGGATACATCCTTCTCGGACGCCGTCCAGAACCCTCCGGAAAGGAGGTTGCTTTCAATAGCGTACTGCCATATGAAGGGTGAGCAGTGTAAAATCTACTGAGATCATACCGTGGAAGCCAAGTTTCTCGGTCCACGCTAGATGACTCACCAGGAGATTAGTACACTGAAATTACGGTGACCTGAAGCATTCATGCATATTACCTATGCCATGACCTGGATCATGAATTCTGGATTTCGGCTTTGAGAGATTGTCGCTGAATATCCTTACATAACGAGAACGGACACGACTTGGGCACCATGGACCACTGACTCGGACATCCGGCCGACGGCGATCGATTCCTCGCATTTTATTGATTATTGTCTTCGTTATACAGATCTCTGCGTTTGACATTGTAGGTGCATTGGCACCGGTTGTTCAGTCTATTTCGTGTGTGGTAGCAGCAGTATTGAATTTGAGTAACATCGTGGTCTATTAATTGGGGGTGATTCCCACGTGCGGTGAACAACATAGGCATTTCAGTACCGCAACCTTCGATGTTACAGCAATGATACACCACACGACGTCGATTCGCCAAAGAGTTGTTGAATTTGCAATCCCGAAATGTTCCCTAGTATGATCTTTTGAGTGTCTGAGACGTTCTGACCGCCATACGATTCAGAGACCAAGAGCGTTCACCATCGGAATAAAGCACAGTAAAAGTGAGGTACCATAATAATATAGAGTAGAATCTATCTGTCTATATAAACCAAAAACTTAGATACATTCACCGGTCCTCAGTCGTATTTTTGGTGTGAGGATGCCCTTTACATCATGAATCGTGCAAAATAGTCATCGAGCTCGGCAACACCATCCAAAGGTGCGATCGTGCCGACATATCCGTCCGGCCGGACCACTACAATCGCACCTTCGTCGGCCACACCGTAATACGAGTAGCCCCGTCCACCAACGGTGCCCGAAACATCCGTATCATCAATCAAGACTCTGCGAGATGCATCAAGATAAGTGCGTTCTAGATCAGACCTCGTACTCACTTGGACCAATGTGACCTTAGCAGTGGCGGGACATCAAGGAAGTTAAATGTTTGCTTTCTTCCTTTGCTGATCGTGACGATGTCCAGCATCGAACTTGGTGACTTCTTGGAGGTGTATTTCGTCAAGAAGCTCCCCGGTCGCTCCAAGTCCTTCACCATTGACTCGATCCTCTCACGTTGCAGGGCGTCATCGAGATCACCGATAAACACGAGAAGCTTATACCGGAGGTCGGACGGAAGGAGATCTTGGAGCTCGAATACCAATGCATCCGCTCCCCGAATGAACATTTGTGGGGGAACACGTTCACCAATGATGAGGTTGGTGGCAAGAGATTGGTGTGCGTCCAGGACGGTCACGGACGGCCCATAGTGCACACCGATGCCACTCGAAAGTAATCCAGAGGTTTGGAATATCCTATTGACTGTCATCAGACAAACTCTAACATAACATAGAGCTTCACTTACTCCAAGAAACGCTCATGGGAAATGCCATCAGTATTCTTGGCGGTGGGTGGCTTTCCGGAGAAAGCGGTGGAGAACGTCTTGTCAAATTCGATGAGATCTTGTGCGTACTTGCGGCGCTCTGACTCGTACTGACGAGTATTTTAGGAGGATGGTAGATGTACCGATTAGTAACTCACAGTGGACAGTAGGGGCATCTCGGCCCAGCCCCGGAGCACATATACGAGCTTCCAGGCTACCATTGAGAGTCAAATCAAGTTCATAGAGTGACGGAAGACGTCAGGCTTACCGAGATTATGCGTGTCATTCATACTTGCATTCATACCTTGGCCTAAAGCAATAATCAGCTTGTCATCACGAGTCACAAGCAGTGCCAATCACCTGCTTTCGGCGAATGTGTATGGCACGCATCTCCAGCAATAAATATGCGATTCTTGACAGAGTACTTGGATGCCACGCGTTGACCAACTAGTAAGCATTGGGTTAGTGAGAAGAGCTCATGCCAAGTGATGACCTACTCATATACAATGTCCACCAGCTGATACCGTCCGTGGGGTTAAAGGTATATGGTCGAAGGGATTGTTGAGCGACCTGATCCAAGCATTAAACCAATCAATGCATTTTCACGGAGGGGAAAATCTAACCTCGAGTAGTTGCTTGGGCCCTATCCTCGTTTTATCGACCCTTCCGGTGCGTGGGTCCAACAAGTCCTTGTCGGTGAGTTGTACATAGATTCTGTTACTATTGGATTCGCGAGGCACAACCAAGCAGGAGCCATTGTTAGAATGAATGAGGCTCTTGTTCCGGATATCGGGGAAATCTGTTTCTGGAATCATGTCCAAAACTCCCCAAATAAAGTCTGGCAGAGATAAGGAAACACTGATGCTTGGTGATCTAAGGAAATATTCTCACCGGTCTGTTCGCCCTCCATGGAGATCCCAAGTGTTTTTCTCACCCACGAATGGGCGCCTATAGGGCGAATCATCAGCCGTGATGTCGGCATGGCGTGGAGACTACGCACCATCTGAGCCAAGTACAAACTTTGCACGAACGATTTCTTCGTGGGGCTCTCCGTCTGGGCCCTCAAGGCGTTCTAGTGTCACCTAAAGTTCCCTCGTAAAAGACCACATATTCAGGACAGTGCTAATTTACCTTAACTGGATGCGAGGCTGGGTCTGCAAGCTCCGCCTCATCAGTGGACAATTCTATGTTGGTAGGCACAGTCGATCGTTGCACTTCGACGCCAAACGACTTCATGGATTTCAAAAATACTGATTCTATCTCCCCTTGATGGAGTGCAATCTAGAGCATGTTGAGAGACTGAGCGGATTACGAACTCTAAGAGAACACACTTCAAAAGGATAGCGAGCAGAGGGTGTGTTGACGTCTACCGTACGATTTGATAGCTGAGGGTGGAAAATTAGGTTTAATTGAATTGTAAAGATAATCCTGCCTACTTGAATACCACCATCTGGACCAGGGTCATAGAACGCCTGTATAACAGTAAATTCAACAGTAAATTCGAGATTATCACACCAGTCAAGCTACTCACAGCCATGTTTACTCGACATCCTTCCTGTAAGAGACGGTCTGCCAATCCATAGCTCTGGACAAATTATCGTCTGAAGGCCAGATAACGGAGGACACAGGATCCTAACCTTCAGGACTTCCACAGTTCGTGGAGAAAACCCATCTGCTTGACCGATTGAGACTTTAACGGCGCTTTATTGGATATGGGTTAACGGGGCGCAATGGTTGTACCATGGGTACCTACCGTTTGTCCACGACCTTGACATTTACTCCCCCAATAGCGAGAGCATTGGCGCACATAAGCCCAGCAGGGCCAGCGCCGATGATGAGAACATCGACTTCAGACTGACGAGGAGAAGACATTGGAGTACGAGAGAAAGAAGCTGAGCAGTCTTTTGTGGGGATGACATTTGCTGATCAGATACGCTCTATATATACCTGCAAGCGTGCCCTTTTCGTTCCAAGTATGTGCAATACACGCACAGGCAAGGAGTTGCGATCCTCAACACTGGAAACGCCCGTTTTCCCGCAGGACCACATTGATTACCTGAAGTTGCACGTTGTCTTCGGAACTTTGCTGAGTGAGCAGCGAATCGGAAATGGTGCTGCGACTCCACGACGACAGCTCCGTCGGATTAGTTTTTCATTCGAGTAGGCCAACCGTAGAATCAAAGGGGGCGAAACACGGCGCTTCAAGGACCAAAGTAGAGGAACATCGGACACGTGCGCAATCGACGTCGGGATCAACGCGCCCGACCCTGGGACAACCTCTAAGCAGCGTCTCGGAGAAGCTGTTGGCCCGGGCCTTTCCAGTGCTGACTGCTGTGTTTGTCAACAATCAAGAAAGCGGGGCGGCGTCGTGGCGGATATCGGTGGGAGTCGTGGGTTTGCTACTCCTAGTTACACGAGAGGAGTGGGGCCACCCGAATGCGGTACGCGACAAACGACCATCAATGCCATATTATCCTTGGTAAGTGCAGGGTTGCTAGTGACGTTGATACGTATCTGGCGTGATGTTGAAGTGGGGAATTCGTGGGATGCACTTTCTCAAAGTCTCCGAGTCAGCCTGTGCGGTGCCATTCGTTAATAAGCGTTACTACACCTCTATAGGACCCGAAAACAAAGTATTTACACGGTCACTACAATTATCTCCGCTGATCCCACCAAGAGATTCTCAATCATAATGAAACATCGTTGTACAGCTGAACGTAGAATAGTACACTGATATGAGGCGACCAGATTACGGGTATACTGTCAATAGATCGCAGGGTTCCGACTTCACGCTATCACAGAGCACTGGATTGGGTAGACATAATGTGTGAATGCCGAATGCCTGAGCCACCAATTTACTCACGGGATTACGCACTCAAACCTCGTCATAGAACACGCACTGGGCATATTCAGCCTTCTCAATTCCTTCCTTGGTAAGTAAGATGTCTCGAACCTGAAAACGTAACTATACGGGATAGGTAAAGAGCGACTCGAATTTACCTCCGTAGGGGGGTTAAGGCCGAGAGCTTCTGCTCTTTCCCACCTCTCTAGCCTGGTTATCCCAATACATGGTCCAAATTCGCATGACCTGACGCCACGGTGAACACACAATAATGGTTGCCGGGCAAACTTACATATCAAAGAAACGGAGGATCTGATGTATCTTGTTCTGGCCCTCAGGATGAACTAGTGTGCACAGGAATAAACACTGCTTTTCGGTGGTCTGATTGTGAGACACTTACTAGGTCGCAAGTATCCCATCTTTGATCTGACTTCATTATAGTACAAGCGGTAACGGCCGGTCTTGTCTTCGACATCCAAATGTTCCCTCTCTATTTCCGGCGGGGAGGGCCCCCGTTTCTCAGTATGTGGCAATCGTGGGCTTTGTTTCGCGATCCCCGACGGCGGCCTTGTCTTCGCGCTCGAGCGAGCTCGCTTCGCCGGCACAATAATTTCCTCTGCTGAGCTCGCTTCACCAGAGGAGATCACATATGCCTCGCGAATTTTTGCGTCGATCTGAGGCTCCAATGATATCTCCACCTGCTTAGGTGTTGCCTTTTCAGCGCCTGAAGGTCTTTTCCCATTAGGAATAGAATTTGTTCGTTTGGTGCTCGTGAACTGAAGGGTTCCCTGCCTTAAATTCGGCATGATGACGATTATAGTTGAAGAACAACGACAGGGGTGCTAGCACAGCCCAGCTTAGCAACATCACGTGATTATGATAACCATCACATGTTAGGTCATGTGGTCCATCGCGTGATAGGAATCGAATCCTCTAGAGGATAATAACAATTAAGGCTTAAGGTATGCATGATACATGAAAAACGGGCAGAAGTGCACGAAAATGTAACCCGTCACTCAGAAATCAAAATCGCCTGAGGGTCGACCTCCGGCATGGAACCGGAAGCCGCCACCGCCGAATGGGCCACCAAAGCCCCCGCCCTGGAACTGTGCGAAGATATCTGCTAGATCGGCTGGATTCACACCTCCAAATGGGGTACCCATTCCAGAATCGTTCTGTCCATCTTCATCCTCACCCATGTCGTATCGCTCTCGCCGTCGAGGGTCCGAGAGCACGGCATGCGCCTCAACGACGAGCTTGAACTTCTCCTCATCTCCACCCTAGAGACACAAAAGAAAGATGAGTGTGCATAATCAAAGCTAGAATCGGGATATAGTGACCTTGTCTGGGTGGTGTTTGAGGCTTTCCCGACGGTACGCCTTTTTGATGTCAGCTTCCGAGCAGTCTCTTTGAATGCCTGAAGTGTATGAGCTAAGAGCGTTTTCTATCAGTTAAAACGGGGACCTACCGAGAATCTTGTAATAATCCTTTGTCTTGCTCCGCTTGAGAGCAGCTTCGGCCTTCTTTAGCTCAGCCCTGAGGTTTCTGGTGTCTGCGTCGGCGCCTTCGAACTCAGCTTGTTCAATGGAAGACTTGAAATCCGCTATTGCAGCATCGAGTTTCTCGAGGTGGAGATGGATACGGGCACGGGTACGCAGCGCTTTGAAGGACGTCGGAAGGAGAGTAAGGGAAGCTTCCGTGTCTATCAAAGCGTCATTCCATCTTTCAAGCTAGGGTCAAGGTAGTAAGAAGCGCGAAAAATTCAGACCACTAAAATGGCACCTTCACGAGCGTAGTGGCACGATTTGACAGTAGGGTGGCGCGGATATGACCCCCTTTACCCTCTTCTTCTGCTTCGCCTATCCGCTATTCAAAAAAAAATCAGCACGGCCACAAGGATGATCAGGGTACTATGATACCTCTAAACATTCTGTATAAAGGGTGACCGCCTCCTCTAGCTTGCCGCTTTTGAAGGCCGCATTACCATCCTCCTTTATCCGTTCGACGTCCTTTATACGCTTCCGAAGACGCGAAGCAGCTTCGTGTTCAGGATCCAACCGAAGTGCTGATGCGACGTGTTGAAGTGCTTGCGGCAACTTGCCGGAGAGGAAGAGTACTAGCCCACGTGCAGCAAGAATCTCAGGTGAATTGGGATCTAGTCTCATAGCATCACTAAGGGCGAGAATCGCATCCACCAGGTTAGATTCTGAGGTGGAATCTTACCGCTCCACTTACTTTGCTGAGATGTTGGCAGCATCCCAGTTGGCGCGAGCAAGTTCTAACTCGATCCTCCACAGGCGCCATTGCGTAGGCACTTCACTGCCCTCGCCCTCTATGCCTTGCAAACACTTGTCCAGAGCTATTCGGGCCATTCCCCACTCCTTTTTTCGTTTCGCGTTGTTGAAGTTACGTAAATGAGCTTCGAGCTCAAGGACTTTCTCCTGGAGTTGTTGTGCGGCGGCGTTGGTCGGATCCATGGCAATAACAGTACGCAACGTCGTGAGAGCAGGCTCAGGAGATCCCAACGCGAGATGACACCGCGCAAGACGAATCAGAGTTTTTGATGAAGGCTCGGCCGATTGCAACGCAGCTGCTTGTTGACAGTCAACCAATGCTGAGCGGAAGCGTTTCAGCGCCATGTAAGATGCGGCACGATTGGTAAGGTAGGAGGGTTCGGTAGGCTTCATCTCTAAAAGACAAACATGTCAATGGTCGTACGATAAGACGTGCTGTGGAGAGGGGTTGGGAGGACCTATGGCTTTGGTATATAGGTCGATGGCATCATTGTACCGTTTTTCTCTGAAAGCGACGTTTCCTTGTTCCTTTATGTCGTCTGCCGCAGGGCCTGTAGTTTTCTCCGGGGGAGGAGGCGCGACTGGCTGCGTGGAAGAGGGGGTTGAAGGGCTTGTGGCTGTCGGTTTCGGCGGTGGTGCCGGTTTTGTCTGGGTCCTGAAAGCGGATCAGCAATGTCAGAATCTGCGAGCTGCAACGCAAGCGCACTTGATACCGTTTGCCTGAGCCTGCTTCTTAGCTTGAGCCTTCTTTTTGTTCGTCATTTTGTTGCTAAAGAGCCGGGCTCTATCAACCAGAAAGGTTCGGAAAGCGTCCAGACTGACTTGATAGTGATCAAACTAGACGTGTGGACTGGTACTCGGAAAAACAGACAAGGACCAGAACCAGCAAGCGCTAGTACGACCACAAGATCGTGCGCGAGTGATCACGAAGAGAGCTCATACATTGGATTACCAAAACAGGAAGTCGGTCACGTGTGTCCATAAATGGGTATAGTTTCCCGTTTCGCTGTCCGTTCGTGATGAGCCGAGTGGAGCCTTGCACCAGACGACCACCGCGCTCCATGTCCCGGTAATCAGTTCATTCACTCACCTACTCGTTTTGATTTCCAGGCCTTTCTGTCGTACCGATGGCTTCTTCCAGCTCACCACACCCGCAAGATACGAACGACGATATCGCAGCCAGCCCGAGGTCAACCAGCAAAAGCTCGCAGTCACGCACAAACGATCATCTTCGGCGCCACGCGAACGTAAGCAAGTCTACCTCCACCATATGCATGCCTGCCGCATCCCCTCCGACACCCGCACCATCTCCTGGTCCGACTAGCTCCTTTTTCGCCGATACCTTCCTCCTCTCCAAGACGCACCCAGCATCGTACGATCCCGCAAGTCTGTCCCGCATCGAGTTTGCAAACTTGATAGCCCTGGGCCCCCCATGTCGCAAACGCTACCTCGTTTCTCTTCTTAACGATTGCACCCCCTCCGAGCTCCTATTCATCTCACAAACTATTGCACCCATGCTCAAACGCGACTTCCTCGCCGAGCTTCCCCCAGAGCTGGCATTGCATATTCTTAGCTTTGTAGACGACCCAAAGACGCTTGCCAGGGCTAGCCAGGTCTCCAAACGGTGGCATGATCTCGTTCAGGACGAATGGCTTTGGAAATCGATGTGCGGCACCTATCGCTTTAATACGGAGATCTGTAACCCGGAGGAAACTGATTCTGATGACGAGTCTGTTGACGAATCCTCCGAGGAGTCGGGTTCTTTCCCGGCCCATCCGATGGATCCAGCCCTGCTAGGACTCACTGCGGAAGAATGTTTGAAGCGGCAGGAACAGTCTCCCTTGTCCGCATGGAAACGATCATTTAGTGGCAGGTCGGTTGACGAGGCCTCGCCATCGTACCGAAAACACTTTCAATATTCTTATATTATAAGTGAGTAATGGCTATATTTTCCAGTCGCGCCCATTCTAACATCGTAGCATAAAGTGTCCAATATGCGAAGAGGGGGTCATCTTCTTCGTTCGCACAGGATGCCCATCGCGACCCCTGATGGTGGTGTTGTCACATCCGTAGCGCTCGACTCTGATCGCGTCGTTGTCGGCTGCGCTAATTCCAAGGTTCACATCTACAGCGCAAACACTGGTGTTTTATGTCGTACCCTCACGGGACACGACCAGGGTGTGTGGGCGGTGCATCTTGTCAGCCGCGGCGGCTACTGGGATGAACCCGAGACTGATATTAAAGTTCTTGGTGATGAGTCGTTCTCACCGTCTTCCAGCTCATCTGTAACGAATGGTTGCATACACATGAAATACCGTCGTGCGTTGGGACTTGATATGCCTAAGAAGAGGCGGCCAAGAACTACACAACGGTCACAAAGTTCAGGGAAGCCGAGCGACCTGTGTTGTACTTCAGAAGGCTGGGGCCAGCCCAATCCAATTGTCGTCAGCGCTGGCTGTGACAAGAGTTTGCGTGTCTGGGACGTGGTATCAGGGTATGGACGTTACAACCCTCTGACTCAATTGCGCGCTGATCCTGCTGTAGCCACTGTATATATATTCTACGGGGACACACAGCGACTATCAGGTGTGCGCGTGTTCTACACAATCGCCCAATCGCGGTGACCGGCTCTCGTGATACATCGCTCCGGGTCTGGGATATACAAAAAGGTCGAATGCTTCGAATATTGCAAGGTCATTCGAATAGCGTCCGATGCCTCGATGTCTGTGGCAATAAAGTAGTCAGTGGAAGCTATGACACAAGTTGTCGAGTGAGTCCGCGACTCTTGCCGTCATTTATTCCGTTTCACGTTCTCGCTACAGATATGGAACATAGATACGGGAGAGTGTCTACATATCCTTACTGGCCACGAGCAAGAAATCTACTCAGTGGCATTTGATGGTGTTCGCGTTGTCTCGGGAGGAATGGATACGACCGTCCGGGTATGGGATGCGATATCAGGGTCAGTCTTATCTCATGGATTTACCGGTCTTTCCCGAGCTTCAGTGATTATTGTAGAGAATGCACCGCGCTATTACAGGGGCACACAGCTCTCGTGTGTCAATTGCAACTCTGTCCCACTACTGGTCTCCTCGCGACCGGTGGTTCCGACGGCCGTGTCATTACATTCGATCTGCACAATTATACCTCCTTGCAACGTATTTCCGCCCACGATTCTTCTGTTACCTCTCTCCAATTCGATTCAAACTTCCTGATTACTGGTGGCAACGACGGGCGTGTACGGATGTACGAAACTCAGAGCGGGGCCTCGGTCAGAGATTTGAGCGAGCAATGCGACAGCGTATGGAAGGTGGCTTGCAAGGGAGGGACATGTGCGATTATGTGTAAAAGGTCAGGGAAGATGGTGATTGAGATCTGGTCATTTAGACCGAGGACGTTGATATAGGAAGGTATTCGTTCATGTATTGTATTCTTTCATGTACCAGTGTATACCATTTCGAACTAACTATTAGCGTATCTATATTCCGCATAGACAGCTGTACATTCCTCGCGGCAGTACCATCTCATCAACTAACTGAAATGTATGTCCAATGACACAGTCTGCTATTTTCCTTTCCGACCACAGACGTAAAGAAGCCGTTCGCCTTGCTCTGCGCTCCTGTGTCCATCCAATTCCATCCCAGTGCTCCCCCGCCCAGATCCCTGTGCCAGTGATCATCCGCGATCAATCCAGCGTTGCCGCGACTCTGGTCCAACTTCTCCGCCAACATACGAAGGACCAACTTTCCAAGACCACGTCGCTGATGTTCCGGGTCTACACGCAACGCCCCAATGCTTCCATCTGCATGCATTAGTGCGCACGCCACAGGCGGTGCAAGGTCCCCATCCTCGCTAGTCGCGCTCCCTCTCCGGAGACACACCGAATACGGCGCCCGCGACAAGAGATACGCGTCCGAACGCGGGATCGCCGAAGCTCCACGTACGAACGGCAAATCCGACGCTTCGATCTCGGACACCGCCAGACCTCCGAGTCGAGACTCGAGACTCGAACGTGGCTCGACACGGGCCGCGAGGGCCCCCGGCGGGAAGGCGTACCGTATGTTTGGACTCTGGCACGCCGCCATGGGTGCGATCGTCTCTGCCCATTTTGGATGGACGGCCCCGACGACGATCGTGGGCGTATCTGGGTCGATGGAGAGCGTGCGCCGCATGCTCTCGGGGGGCGCGAGCACGGCGTCGTACAAAGGACGCGCTTCGCGGGCCATGTCACGAATATGCTCGAAGACATGCTGAATGTGCATTTTCTCGGCCTCTGTCACAGGACCGGACGACGTACTCGACTCGCTCGAACAGAAGACGCTGAATTGCTTATTTAGATAGGAAAAGGTGACGATCGAGAACAACGCTGGGTGGTTGGTGGTGGAGATGGCATCGATGTGGAGAGGAATTGTGGACCAGAGACAGACGTTGGATGGATCGACGTCTCGTAGCTTGTTGGTGCGGGGACCCGCGTTAAGAATTGCTCCCAGGATGTGGATGGTGTAGGGTGTGTGTGGAGTCAGCAGCTTGATAAGAGCTGCTAAGGTATCGCGAGAGTTGGCGCTCAGATCAATACGATTGAGTTGTGGTTTCGCTGTATCCATTGAGAATGTGAGAGTTCAATAGCAAGTTCACCGTTTGGAGATGTTTACACGAACATTTTTACGAAATAAGGTCCCCTACCTAATATCATACCATTTATGACGAGGGTAGCGAATACGCCATTAACTTAGCAAACTAAGCATAGGTAGGTGCAACATGACAAGCGCAGCCGAAGAAAGATTAATTGCCAGTGGTTGCTCGTATTGTAGATAACTCGTAGGCATTCACATCCCGTTCGCGGATTGATTTTCTTGCATTGAGCCTGTCCGATCATCGGATCAGCGCTTTGAGCGGAGTGTTACAGGACTTACACCGCTAACATGGAGTTCACATAGCCTACGTCGATAATGAACAGTAAAGTCAACTTTTCGCCTCACACTCGAAGTTTTAGAAGATAATGCTTACTCCGTCCAAAGACCGTGCCTATTGCGCCTACCCAATCGTTATGGTCTTGAATGAGGTACTTTCCCCCGGTCAGCAATAGAGGCCAGAGTCTGAGTAATACATACCACGATACCAGTGATCATTCCTATCATACTGAATAGCAAAATATTAGCGATGACGAGCCAGAGGACATAAGAGAGAATGCTCGCCAAGTAAATGCACCTGTATTGATACAAACAAGTGCTAAATCTTGGATAACAGTACGTTGCCTACGGAAGCCGGATTTCCACATGTATTTGAAGACAGCAAATGTGATAAGAATATCACACAGTGCAATCGAGCCAGCGCATGGCAATAACAACTGAAACCAAGAAATCAGCGAACACCCCAAGAGAACAGTGGACCTCACTGGACACGTAGAAAGATAATCTATAGTTCCAACTCGAGCACTAAAAGGGTTATATCGACTATCATTTTGCACGAAGGGTATACATACACATCAGCATTGTACCCTGAGATAGCGCGCGTCATTTGGTTATTCACGCATAATTTTTACATGGTACGTACACAGGCCAAGAACTAGCAAGCAGGTCAGATCATGGACATTCGTCGTTTCAATGATAGACTTACCAAATCCTGAAAATAGAGTGATAAACTATAACAAAGCTGTAAGATCCACACGAACACGGACTCTAGTCATTAGGACTGACAATAGAAATTGTAAGAATCTTGTTTTTCCCGCTGACTGTAGAGAAATTATTGCATGCCAGAGGATGGTGTAATGGCAACGACACACTTGTCCATATGCGATAGCAGTAAAAACTAAGTAGATGATATTTAGTGTCAATGTGTCATGCAAGGCGAGCTCCCACAGACCTCTGTACGGCAACAATGATAATACTCTGGTAGGCCGTGAGCACAAAACCAAAAGTCCTGCATAGTATCTGGAGCTTACGGTGAGCCATAGCAACGCCTCCCATCGAGATGTAGGTAAGAACTCCAAGGCATAGCATCATCGACTATGAGGCACTTACGGATCCACCCCTACGAGCCAAAGTCTTGGACACAAATGGACTACATTATCAATAACCACGGCTTACCATGATATTTCCTCTCTGCAAACCCGGGAATATTCTTGGTGACATTTCACAAGGACTTTCCAAGTGAGTTGAGTGCTCCCGATCATGTGAACAGTATCCGCTAAGCTGAGGAAGCGCATCAGGAAGACCCACGAGAAAATACACGGCAGATACTTACAACACCATAAATACCTGATAAGTAAAACGTGTGAGATGTGCAGTGGAGAGAAGTTTGGAAGCACGCACAAACGCTTTCGTTAGCCAAGGGTCGTTGGGAAACCAAGTTGCATAGCAAAACGATTGTCCCAGTGTTGCACCATACATACTATTCTAGGCGTTAAATTCCGGGCAGGGGGAGGAACCGAGTGCGCATACAAGCAAGAAATCGTGTAGCCTGGTCAAATCAATGAGGTGTGTGCAAGTATACAGAATCTAGGGTGATTTCTCACCTACCAGTCCTGGAGCCCAGATCAAGCTCACAGAACTGTGGGACATGGGTACTGGGATGCAACCAGTGTCGAAGGCGGGTTGTCATCCGAGTGCTGAAACCTGAGATGCTCAAATGGAGCTCTCCCTCAACCAAAATTGGCGCCGCAATACATAGTGTCAACTTTAAACCAGTGCTAACAGAGTTACGCCATCACGATATCGTTCGGCGCTGGTTCTTTGTGCGTAGAGTCAAGTAATCAGCGCTAGGACACTTCCGCCAGCGACGTTCCATTGGTCACGGCCACCACTGGCACTTATCTGGCACCATCATGATGGTACCATAGATTCAAATCGACGGAGTGACCAGTGAGACTGAGCGCGAGTCAACGACCTGGCTTCAAGTTGCTTGTAGGATATCCGGTTCAGCCTTTATCCTGAACTTTGTTGAAACCCGACCAGTGCGGGCACGGCCCCCGGGGCCTGCGCGACGTGTCGTAAATAAACTGACGTCACGGTCACCCAAAAAAATGGTTGATACAGCACCTTGTGTCTTCGACGATGGTCATGCCACGATTGAAGAGGGCTCGTGGGTGCGACTCACTTTCTATGAGTGGTAAGCTTTGATTTCCCTGCCACCTTGGACGAATTAGCAACCCAGAATCTTGGGCCAGCCAAGGTTTGAGTTCTCAATTGAAATGTTTTCTCACAGTCGGTTCAAAGGAGAAGAGCTAGCTGGGTTTGGCCACGTGCCACACCTCACCTCATGTGGGAGCCGGCAGCGGGAGTCGGATGGGCTTGAATTGGATGCATATCTGATCAGTCATATCATCCCTCTGAGTCGTGGTAGGACAGAACGACTAGTGTTCGCATGATCTTGACTGAGTTGAGTGCCCCTCGTGCTTCAAGCTTCGCGACTTATCTCTTTCCAAATCCCATACTAGGCATGGGTGTATATCATCACTTCACAAATGGCATCCTGTTTCGCCCCACAATCCTGCGGGTATACAGTAGTGAGGTTTAGCTGCTGGCCTCCAGCACCCTCCCGGGCTAATATGAGCCCTAAGCCCATACAATAAAAGCATAAGCAGACATTTTACAGATGAGTCCAACTTTGCTTAGCCCTGGCACCGCCGCCGAGCCCAAGACCCAGTCTCAGGCTCAGGGATGCAATGCGATGTCCCGGCACGAATCAACCCAAGTATCGTGAGATCCCTGTCGTGCCACATCCCTTCTCTAATTCCTCTTCCTCTTTTCTCAAGCGTGCAGTAGCAGCTTCCGACGCTCGACTCCGTCTCTCCTCGACCGAATTAGCTAATGGTATTCCGTTTCCTCCAAGGACATGGAATGGTTCCGCTTCTTCATTCGATGTCGGCTCGTATGTACCCCGTAGATCCGATAGGTAATGCGTTCCACGTTGCTCTGCAGCCTCGAACTCGGTAACTTCCCTGTTCAGTTGCGAGTTGAGTTCTTTGAACTAAGGTACGTTGAGCGAAATATTGATTAATCAATTCTGGTATGCCAAAGTAAAATCCATCATATCTCACGTTGTCATCATGATCATTCCAGACATTATGCGCCAGCTCGTGACAGAGGACACGACGTGCTTCTAGATACGGTCTAAAGCCGTCATACGCATCTGTTCGTATGCGTAGTTTAATAGATTGTCCCGCGGTGACGTTCAGTCCGAGTAGGTGGGGTTGTTCGTGCGGTGCGAGCTCGGTCAGTACACCCACAGAAAACTTGTGCTTCTGCATGATATGGCGAATTGCTGGGTCATTCGACAACTTCGTTAATCGTTCGAGTGCCGTTTCTGGCTTTGGTAAATGACGTAGTGGCTCGATCTTGTGGAAGACGTATGTTGTAGAGGTGATGGCAGAAGAGCCGGTCGAGCGGACCTACGATCGAAGGTCGCATCAAATCGGGTTTTCCCTGGCCATGCATAGACGCACCTTGACTTGTGGTTTGAGGGCGCGTTCGCGCAAGATCCGTTCTTTCCGTTGGTATTCCGACTCTGTTGCGTTGAGAGAGGTTATTTCCTGCGCAGTCGATCCCAGCATCTGCACCTTTAGCCCATCTCCGAGACCGATTTTTGCCAATGTGAGATCGTTCCCGTGTTGAAGTTTCTTCCCTCGAAACAAGAGCTTCTGATGGGCAGGGGGCACTGATGTCAGCTCCTCCAAGACCGCTTCTAGCTGTGCCACGGGTGCATCGGGGGGTAATGATATCTCGTGAGTTATACCGCGAAAACTGACAGTGACGGAGATGGTTTCCGAAGTTGTTGCTGAAGACATTGGTCGTGTTCGTCGTATCGTGGTCGTAGCTGAGTAACCTTGATATTTAAGACAGGGGCTGAGTAAGCGGTTGCAGCGACGCGTCATCCCACGTCAAAGTGGCCCCGCAAACATCTCGGCCAGTCCAGGGGATTTGACAAGAACGTATCGTGATCTCAAGGCATCAACGAACTCGGCTCCAAAGTTGTGACGTCACGCGTTATAGGCACGTGGGCTTCCTCAGGCTCAAAAAGTTTTAGGCAGACCCTCTTGATCCTACTCGACCATGGATCCTAACGTGTTGGATTCACCCGAAGTGCAGAACATCTTGAATGTCACCGCACAGTCTCTCGCCAGGCACTGTGGGCTCGTGAACGACCCGTCCAATTCAGATGGCAGGTCAGAATAGCGCAGAGCCATGGATCTCAATCTCCAGGTGTGTCTATCGCTTTTGTGGAACCAGAAGGGTCGTCTTGACGAATATTAGCTCGGTATCTTGAAGACGTGGCCCCTTCCTGAAGCGCAAGTGGTTTATAAGTGAGCAAGGAGTCGCATAATATCCGGCTTGCACACCCGTCAATTATCCGAATAGTGAATTCTCTGCGAAATATCTCCCCGCACTGGTGGACAAGTATAGAAAATATACCACTCCGGATAACACAGCGACGACCATGATCAATGTCATTTGTCACCTGTGAGTAAGCCACGTGCGTGTCCATCACCTTATTAATGAAATACATCTAGGCCCTACTTTGTGCGCTATCAAAAGACACCTACTGCGTTCGACTTGGTCGTATTGCAGGCCACCCGGATTGCCAATGCAATACAAGATCCCTCCGAGTCAGAAGTCATTAGCGAAATCTGCCAATTCCTTTCGACACTTCTTGTCCTTCAGGGAACGACCGCAATTCCAGAAAACGTCAAGAATAAACTCGTCCAGAAACTCGGCACATGGCGTGTTCGCTACAAAGGGCAATTTCCTGGCGAAGCCTCTGACCGTTGCTATCAATCTTTGAAGGGAGGGCAGTAAGTGATTACCACCCTTGATCACATTCGAAATCAATGGCCCACAGTGAAATGTCTATAATGTCCTCAATGATGAAAGAGATGCTTGAAAAGCCTTTGAACCGGTGCGGTCTTCGGGGATGTGACCATCGGTCTAGCTCTGCCGTTCCAAAACTTAAGCAATGTAGCAGGCAAGTGATGTCTTGTACAGCGCGAAAATCTGAAACGCTGACCTATTGTATGTAGATGCAAATCGGCGGTATACGTGAGGTGACATGCATTTCTCTGAAGCACCTCTGATTCCTTGTTTAGTGCGGGGCGACCCATCAAATTCAACATTGGCCAGTGCACAAGAAGTCGTGCTATCTTGCTACTTTCTGATTTGGAACGAACCAGCTATCTCATGTACAATAACTTGAGCCTCAGGCCTCAGTGGTCTGTAAACGTACGCTGGGCCCGCGTCACAGGTCACTAGGTAGGCAATGAGGTAAATGGACAACAACGCCAACCCATCATTGTACATACGCGACGAAGTGAAGCGCTCATAAGGATCGAGTCAGGGACAACGTCCAGCTCAACGTATTTTAAGAACACAACTAGGGTTTATGTTTTTCAGCGAGCACGGCCATACTGTCTGGATCATTCATGGAGTCGGAACCTTTCCCACCGATAAGTGGAACAACCTTTATTCGAACCTCAACGCTTCCGCAAGCGACAGTTAGAGTGTAGCATTGACAACTATCACAGTATATATCATAGACCAACAGGGAATGTATTGGGATTGTCAATTAGCACGCGAGTGCTTTGTCTGGAACTGCTCGGCTCCATCAGTTGTCTCCAAGGCTCGCTTGGATGCTTGGGAATACCCTGCCTGAACTTGACCATCGTTTAGGGACGACGGCGACGCTGGACCTTCTACTGTAGAATTCTCGACTGTGTCTAACCCCGTTTGGGTGGTCAAGGAAACAAAAGCTCATCCTCCACGCCAGGAGGTAGGAAAATGCTAGGATCAGCGACAGCAGATCTGCGACCATCAATGTCCTCCTTTGTCAGTATCTGACCCTGAAGAATCTTCCCCGTGTGCGTGTGGTCGAACGGCCACCCTCGGTTCCGAATCGCGAGCAATGCCATCACCGTCGGCAAAGGCGAATCTCCAAATCCTATTGCCATCTCTTCGAAACTCCCAGGGATCTTGAACAGATTCCGTCCAACCTTTCTTCTCTCGCCCGTTGACTCGTTCGTCGGTACCTCCAGGAAACTGCAGAGACGGAGGTACGACCTGTAGTCTCGGAGATAAAGCTGACCAGCGAATACGTTCAGTTGGTCGATCAGTTCCCAGGGAGGAGCCCAGTCGGAGGGTAATGGGGGGATAGTATATAGCCTCAGATCATCCGACGGTTTCATGCGCTCGGCAGTCCGGGGCACATACAGATGGAGATGGACGTGTCTGATGTCTGGCATCAGGAGATTAGCCTCGAACGGACTCAATATGGAGAATCCACTGGACAGGTCGGAGATACTGGTCCATCGTCCCTTTGGTCGACTCTGGTTTGATCGTCCTGCTGAAATCTGCGGTACCCAGGACAGATGGACTCCACACGTCTGCATCCCGAGTAGCTGCAGTACTCCGGGCGAGCGTCGTAAATACAGAAACAAAGGCGCCGCCGGAGCGAGCTGAGAGTATGGCGCCAGTTTTGACGAAGGACACGACGTCCGGATGGAGGTGATGTTCCACGGGTTCCGCCAAAGGAGGCAACTCCACCTCTCGTTCACGCTCTCGCTCCCGGTGCACCTCCCGCTCCTGTTCCTGTTCCAACCCTCCACGTGGAACTGACAGAACACCAAGATCTTTGCAACGTTGCTGCAGCCCTGGAACGGTTGACAACTCACTTTCCACGTCTTTAGTTTCGCGGGGTGCATATAGGTCTGCCAGCGATTGGCAGTTAGACTGGACCCATGCGTCCGACAGCTGCTCTGGAGACAGCTCGTCGTTGCAGAAACGGGTCAGCGCGTTGTATCACGATCGATGATCAATTCCTTGTTGTGCCCAGTAAGGTGCCTGATGTTCAATATCAGCCCATGTCTCTCGTATTGTCCAGCACAATACATCGCTGATCGTGATCTCGAAGTTCCGATCCTGCTTTCCTGTCACAGATCGGATGCTCTGATCGACTCCAGGTGGTGCAAAGAACATAACGGTATGTCCGCGACCAAGCTTCCGCATTCGCATGCAGCCTGAGAGATAAACTATGAGATTTCAAATCGACCAAAACGCTCTTACGAACCTTGCACCAGAGCATCCTTCGTCACCTTCGCACCCAACGTGACCGCTGCTCGCGACCCGATGGGAAATTTGAGGTCGGTTCCCTTCGTGTGTGGATGATCCAGATACACGGTACATTAGCCTAATTGCTGAGAAAATGGTGACGATGACAGTGGTCGACTTTCGCCGTTCCGTGGCAGTACCATCGGTTCGTCGTTCTCGTCGAAATAGACGGCTGCTTCCGCATCCTGGACGACGTTGAGCCATGCGCTGGCGACTTGGTAATTGTCCAAGTCGAGTACCTGTGCCCCGACGTCTAACAGAACACGAATTCCAGGTTGTTGCAAGGCTATTAGTCGGAGGAGCTCGAGAGTAGTCTGTCGTTGTCCGTTTTCGTAAGTCACAATATAGTTTTGCGAGTCTTTTTCTCGTTCTTGCTACACCAGTCGTGCAAGAACGCTTGCGCTGCTTCCTCGCTGATGCTCGAGCTCGTGTTGAACGACAGAAAGTGGTAATAGCCACAGACCGTCACTCGTCCCAGAGAATCCTGACGTGCAATTCAGTCAGAAATTCACGTTATTGACTGCAAGTTCACTCACCAGTGACAAGCCTCTCTCGCTTCTCTCCTAAATCCCAACTAGACCCGCACAACTTCCACGGGAATTCTTTTGCTTCCCTGGGGAACACTACTCGCGACAGGTAGAAGTCTATCAGAGCTTGATTCTTGAAGAAAAGTGGAAACGTGACTTTGTCCCATTCCTCCGACGACTTCGTATTGATGTCACTTAGTTTCCGAAGCGACTCTGGTAATGACTCGTAATATTTGATCCAAGACTTGTATTCCGCAGATGGATCATCTTGGTCGAGCAGAACTTCGAACGCTTCCCGCAGTTGCCCCTCGGTGAGGCCGGCGTAGTAGTAGGATAGACACGTGAGAATGATGGTCAAATCCGGATGTCCAAACTGGGTGTTTGGTGCTGGCACATCCTTGGCTCGATATGGAACCGCAAGCATAGTCGGAGAGGGCACATCCTTGGCTTGATATGGAACTGCGAGCATGGGGTCATCCTCGTCTCGCTGCTGCAGAAGTAGGCCATAGTCGACACGCCATCTCCTCTCTGAAAGAGCAAATAGTAAGAGGATGTTCGAGGATATGAGACCACGGAGGAGTAACAGCCCGTTCCATAAGTAGCTCTGGTGAGACCTCCTGGCATGCCTCTCCACCATCTTCATCGTGTCAGAGACTTGAAGAACGTCCTGGTCAGATATGAAGCTACGCATTGCGTCACGCAATGCTGCGCTAGGAATCTCTTGAAAATTGAAATTAGGAAGCTGCCCCGCCATCACATCCTCTACGACCATTGATATCAAGCGTTGACCAACCTCCGATGCTCGCACAATACGAATGTGAGGAAAAGATCCCGGTGGGCCACTTTCGTACTTGATGGAGTCCAGATGGTACCACGAAAGTATACGTATATTGTCCTTGACGAGTTGGAGGGTCTGCTGAGTGATCGTCCACCGGTCTGGATATCCATCCATATGCTGCTCGACACCGAGCGTATAAATCAACTGGAAGCGAGGATGAAGGATCTCATCACTTTCATCAAGAATATCTCTGGCATTGGAATGAATCCATTTGAGAAGGCCCGACCATTCTATTGTGTCGTCAGATGCGGAGCCATCGGAGTCTCTGGTTTTTGAGGAGTTCTGCGATCGGTTAAACCACCGGAAAATACTACCCACAAGGCTATCGTTAGATAGCTGGTGTTAATATCATCAGCCGAATAAACCATCAGTCCACTGTTCATGAAAACGGTATCTAGACGCACCAATCTACTTATGATAGACGACCTTGTCAAGATGCGTTGGTAAATCGGATGTCGGTGGTTTTGGAGCGACCCTACCACAGCCATGCCATGTATCTGTTTCTCGATCCCCATCAGCTTCAGTGACATGATGTGTTCCGGCTGGACTAGTAAAATCCCGCGCTCGGTCATGCATTGAAACAAGAGCTTGCGTAAAGTTTGCAATTTCAGCTTCTCCTCTGGGTTGTTGAACGCGGTACGAGAGAACGGAAGGTGGTATATGGGCCTGTTGGCAGACCACCCGAGACGGGCGACGAGAAAGTCAAACATCTGCCGTGTCAATGTCTTTGGGACAATCACCCGCACAAGCCGTTCACCATCTGCGAGAGCAGCAGCAACGATCTGGATGATCACCGACGATTCTCCCTCACCCATGTTCACCTGCATCACCGTGTTTCCCCTGGATCGTGGTGACATCAACTCCATCGCAGTGTCCACCTGATCTCGTCGAATGAGAAAATCACCCTCAATCTGAGAACGATCATCAGCGTGAGTAGAAATGGCTCGGAGGTCTCGTCGAAACGACGCACCTGTATCAGTAACCAATCAGGGTACTCCTCGGCATTCCACCCGTCACACTGCTCGTTCTTCAACTCTTTCCAAAACTCCTCATCATGGCCATCGAGAATGAATCGAAGTAATCTCCGCGCGTGCTGAACCTCCAGAAGCAGTTGAGCAAGCAACACCAAACATTTATTCCATTCATCGGAGAGGTGGACGGTGGAGGTGGATGCGAGACAACGCAAGAGCACATCTGCAGTGATTGGTGGACATTGACCAAATTGCTCGAGCACTCGCTCCGTATCAGTCCTTGGCCCCAAAGTCTTCTTCAACCTATCGATGGCATTCGTGTAGTTGGCTCTACATTTTGAATAATGTTCTAGAAAATTAAGCTCATTGATATCGCCATTTGTCGTCGCACTGTGAGTTGGAAGAAATTCAATACTGAGGTTCGCACTCCTTACGAGGATAGCAAGGTACTCCTTTTGAAATGCAGAGTTGGTCCGAAGAGCCTGAGAGGAGAATAATCGATCCAACGCAGGCCTTTCGGATGTTTTTGTACCCTGCCAGTGGAGGAAACTTGAATCTCGTGGTAACATACTGAGTCCTGGTAGTCCTGGCGGTGTGCGGTTGGAAAGTAATTGAGCAAGTGTGATCCGCGAAGGCGTGTTCTGGGTGGATACAAAGCGTGGTACAGGTGAGGTCCGGTACACCAGTGGAAGAAGGGGCAGTCCGAGGTTTGAAGTCGGAATTGCATAGTTGAAGCCATCATATCCCTCTTGACACAGCGGAAATAGATGCGGAGCTTGTCGCACATTGCGCTGATCCTTTGAGTTGTCATTATTATTACCATGAGCGACCCAATAATATCGACTCTGTATTTCCATATGTGCACAGTTAAGTTGAGGATAATTGGTCGAACTCCAAGGATCGTGAGAAAGTACTATCCCGTCACGAGCTTGAAGGAGGGCTCGGTCCTTTGCAATTGAGCGACATCCTGCTGACTGAAGGATGTCAAGTCCTGCCTGAACGCCTGTCTTGCCTGTAAGTGGACCGGGTCGATGGAGGCTAGTCGTGGCGTGCAAATAGGCAAGAAGTCGCATGCTTTGCAGATTGGCGCGATCCCCTGCCAAGCAACCCAGTTATGGATCCACTTTGAAGGTGTGGTATATCCCTGTATGTTGATAAAAAATGATCCCACCTCCACCGCATTGGCCATCTGGTACGAGAACAACTCTAGGGATCAATTCTTCCGGGACAGGAAACCCCAAAACGCGGGTCATTGGCCGAAGGACAAGGACATTCTCTGAACCACTCAACGTCTGGATGTTCTGATCCTCATCGTAGACCATATTCTTAAAGTCACGGGACTCCAGTTCCCCCCTGTCATTGACGAAGAAGGATAAACCACAGAGAGGTAGCGTAATAGTCATTTGTTGCCTCGACGTAGATTGAACAGGCTCGACAGGATATGCAGTGGCTACGATGTTTGGCACTTTGGAAGCCATCAGGTTGGAAGTGACGAGACAGTTGAAACATGCTGAGAGCATTGCGTGTGTTGGACTTTGAACATCCACAAGGAATTCGCGACCTTTTTGCGCGTAGTATGAATCAGACGTGCACACGACCCTCCAGTTCTCCACAGATTCTTCCAAAAAAGATCCCCTGGGCCGTATCTCGACGATTCCAGAGAAAATATTCAGCCAATGTACATGCCCATCGACCAGCGCAGGTGAAAGGTCTTTTTCCAGAATATTTCGAGGAATGAGTTCGAGGACTTGGTTTGTTTGATTGCATTGAGCTCGAACCAATAGTTGCGTGTCTCGTCGTGGAAAGTGTACCTGGAAGGCTTGAATTATCATGGCTACATCGGATGTTCAGTGCCCTCACATTGTAGTTAGGAGTCACAGCGAGGGTCATGAAATCCATTCCAGGAAGATTGGATGGCACAACAAAATATACATGTTGCGGAAGGCACTGGGTCAGAAACCTATCGGGGCCAAGAAATATGAGTGCACACATCACCAAATATATCCCAATAATCCTTACAAGAAGTGATCTCTCTTGGTAATCGACCGCAAGGCAGACCATCTACTCGAAGCTGCCCGTCAAGCAGATTGATATGCATTATTTTCGATGGTTGGCTTCGTGATCCATCGGTCCTACATGTAAACCAACGGGAATTTGGGCATCGTAAGAACTCCAGTCCGAGCATCCCTGGGTAGTAGCGAGGAAAGATCCTCGCTATCGCAAGATCGACACCATGGTCCGATGGATCGGCAAGGACAACATCCCTCGCAGCCTCCTCGATTGGTGTGGTGATACGAGTATCACGTGCGATAAGAAGTATCAAATACTCGGTCACCACAGCTTATCACTGAGGAGATTTGAGTGAGGAATGCGAGGTTCAGGAGTTAGACGTACACTTTGGGGAAAGCACGCGTATAAAGAAGGAGCAAGATAGTAGCACGTCGATATCCTCCGCAGAACGGATGAGCTGTGGAAGAGTGACGCGATCAACATCAAACGTGGTCCGACAGGCAAGGGACATAAATAGCAAGGAGGTCTCGCGCTCTTTGTTCAGCGGTGCCATCCGCAGGTCGTATGATAACTCTTGCACCCAACTAAACATCTTCCTGCGTACGCGTTGAAGAAGTTCAATCGCTCGCTGTAAGATAGGTAGGGTCGGACTTGATGCAAGTATGCGAGTGAGCAACAACGAAATAGTGCTCATGAATACCCCGTCAATCAATCCTGCTCCATCCACAAACAGGCTACCGAGTTCGTCAATAAAGATGTTGCAAAAACAGGGATCCTGAAGTTCTTGATGCCAGATCCACGTTCCTGTGTTTGGATTAAGGGGCCCAACTTGGAAGACTGCATGCGAGAGGAGAAAATGGACTTCCTCGCGACGACGGTTGAGGGTTCCACTGTGCAATCCGCACAGGATATTAAACCACTGAACTAGTGGGCCGCTCCGCAGGTGTGCAAATGTGATGAATTCGTCGAGGGATAAATCCGTAGGACAGTTGACCTGGCGTGCCAGAACATCGTTGGAAGTGTGTGAGGTAGAGTCCACGTATCTCTGGGAGGAAGGATCATAATAGTGTCCATGGTATCTCATGGAGAAATCCAGGCTTGATTTATGGCATAGCGGTTCCCAGTGTTCGTATTCCTTAGCGACAAAACGGCGAAAGCAAAAACTCAACGAAGGTCCCTGAGGTTGTAATCTGTGTGAATAAAAATAGACAAGGCGCAGCTGGTGTGGCCAGAGTTGCTGCTCGAGGAGGTACGGTCGCAATTCAGGAATCCTTGCAAGCAGTACAGTCTCTCTTTTCAATATTTGAGTGCTTAGGACCAGTGCCGCATGAAAGAATGTGGTAGTAGATTCGGGCGATAGCAGAACGCCAGATACGAAAGCAAGGTGGACATTGTAACTCGAACACTACGGCCTTAGCATGTAATGGCGAGCCACACAGTAAAATGCTGAGAAGCCTTGCGTCCGGTGCTCGTCGCTGCTCTTGATCATCATGATCATCCGGAGTGCGTGACACAGCTCCATGCTCAGCTTGTTGACGAGCATACAACGTCTCTCGTTCGATGCAAGCTCTGAGTTCTTGAAGGCGCGGGGATTGATCATAATAACGGACGGGGAAACTGTCCTCAGTGAGTTCACTTGACAATGCCGACTCCCACCCCAGATGTGATCGCGATTCGCGTGCAACGAGGTGCTGGTATACACATGACAGACGATGGAGGTTCGTCGTCTCGCGTAGGGAAAGCTCTTCCAGCCACTCTACCGGGATGCAAGGAGAGTAATCAGTAAGCATGGGGACCTCCTGTATCGCGAGTTTGTCGATGGCGATAAAGAGTTCGAGCAGAATCAGAGTCTGGACGGAATCATGCTCTGGATTCTCCTTCCAAAACTGTCCATAATATCGATCCATCAAGATATCGAGCCGAGCACAAGCATCATCAATGCTGACAACATGTGCAATCCAATCGTCAATTCCTTGCTTGACCGATCGCTTGATATCATACATGGTAACTTCACGATTGGCGCGATATGCCTCATCGAAAAAGGCCCCATCCAGAGACAAAAAGTCGTCGAGTGTGCCCCGGGGGCGGTGACTGGGATGAAAAGGAGGGCGGGGTTGGACGGTATCTGGAGTGGAGATAACCCTGCGAATATATTCTCCGCTGTTAGGGAGCGATAGCTTTGTATCTCGAACGAGTTCCCCTTCCGTCGGATTACGAAACGGGGATCGACGAATGCTCAGCTCCTTCCACCTAGCATCTAGTTCTCTCGAAGACGAGCACATGTGTCGAGTGCCATTTTGGAAAGCCAGTCCAAAGCGAATGGACCAAGCTTGGTTAAGCGGCGGAAGATCTTGGAAGACATGAGATGGAGAAGATCACTATCGAGGTTTGAGTTGAGTCCCTCCCTAGCAAGAGTGCATATGAAGTACAAGACGAATCGTTTGCAGAAAGCGCGACAAACAGAAGAGTGCTCAGCAGACATTTGAATCGCGACCCTGATAAGGAGCCACAGTGGAGAACAACGCCATATAACCCCCTCCGGAAGATTCCGCATTGCAACCTCGTCACGAACGCGTTTGGAGATGGCAGTGATGTCTGCAGTTTGGCAAACACCACGCAAAGGGCCAGCGAACAGGGCTGTGAAGTATTCTTGGAGAGAAAGATCCTCATTGGTAGTGCCAGGGAGGGACAGGAAATTAGCGAGCTCAGATTGAAAGCTCTCGCTGTCAAACATCCCGTTCGGTGTCTCGGCAGCAAACCAGGGATAAGAGCATCTCAGCGACCCTGGCGTCTTCTTTACAGCATCCCAGCTCGGGGACACCTCGAACGATTCGAATAAGGTGCTACTCTCTCGCTTCGTGACGATGATCGCAGCGTTTCGCTGGCGGATAAAAAACGTGATGATGTCTATACGTAGTCAGCGTGAGATCGACACAGCAGCTTTCGGCATACCTCTCATTCCCATTCCGCGTAGTTGGGAGATGATAAGGTCTTCGTCCAGATGTGCAGTCTAGACAGAGGCTCGCAAGTTGTCGAGCATGTTTGTGATGCGACGCCACAGATCCCTTTCAGAGGCTTCATGGACGTGAAAGGTATAAACATGGGCAGCGGTGCACACCGCATCTGCCAGTGAACTTGAAAGGTCGTTCTTATTGTACAAATCATCCCTTTCGGGGAGCTCGATAGGAAAGAATACGTGGTTAACAGCATATCTGAACGATTCGGAGGTAGGGGAAAGTGGTGGTGAATGGAGGTCGAACGCAAATTCGATGGTGGTGGACATGGTGGTATTGGGATGAAGGAACGATGGGAACAGCGGGGATATTAGGATGGCTCATGGGTAACACCGCAGGTCGGCGAAGGAACGTTTGAACGCCGTACCCGTACCCATCAACACGGCGCGGCATGACGGGTAACCAATGGTGTCGTGGAAACCCCCGGGCTGTGTACTTCACGTATTAGACAAGAGGTGACTACGTAGCCAGTATCTACCGCATTACTAGCGGGATTCTAAGGGAAGTAGGCCTTCGTCGGAGACTGATATGGGTTGATCCCGTTTGTGCCTGCAAGGACGGGAGCCTGGCATGAGGGTTGTGAAGTTTTGTGGGGTACCGGGTTTGTGCCGGCGGAAGTAGCCCCGGTGGATGGTATCTAGGGGCCGGCGCTGACCATCGGGAAAGGCATCCGAGCAGGGTTTCCTAACGTAGACGGTCAAGGCGCTGCGGGGACGGACTCGATCAGGCGTGCGAATGCGGTTCACTTGGTGGCTGAGCAGGCGCAAGCCTGCTTGAAGTTGGCCGCTGCTAGTGCCGGGAATGGTGGTGGGTCGGCGGGGAGAAGTGGCAGACGGTGGGACACGCACCCGTAGACCATGGCATCCCCTGTTCCTGAGCCATTGCTCCATTACTCTTTGCCGTGAAGAAACGCCCCACCACCCGGAAGGAGGTGCTTGCCAGCTACTGTACCATTTCAATGAATTCATCCTCCCTTGTGATGCGTGACACCAGTCGTGCTATTTCATCGGTAGCGTAGTAGCCAAGACATGGGTACGGTTGGGATTGGGTGACCCATCCCGTACCCATACCCGTTAACACCGTACCCGCTGAGAGTACAGGTTGGCCGCGGCTCGTACTACCCGCGGTATGGCCGGTTACCTGCGGGTTGCGGGGGTCTGGTATGGGCGTATTTAAGTTCTGCGGGAGTGCCGGGTTTGTGCTAGCGGTGGTAGATGGTATAGGGATCCGTGGCCAACGCCGACCATCGGCAAAGGCATCTGAGCTGGGTTTCCTGATGCAGACGGTCAAGGTGATACAGAGACGGACTCGACCAGGCATGCGCGCCGTCTGTTATGCAGTTCACTTAGTGGTTGAGCGGTTGCGAGCCCTGGGCCGGCGGGGAGAAGTAGCAGACATGGCATCCTCTAGATTGTCCCTTACCGTGAAGAAGACGCTCCACCACCTGGAAGAGAGGAATGGACTCGAATAAAACTCTGGCTCTGTTTAGCGCTGGCCCTGACTTGAAGACGCCTTTTCTTCCCACGCACCAAAGCATGCGCGGAACCGCATATCCCGCCTAATCGAATCGCATAGACGAGGTGTTACCTCCAGCTGTCATAGCCGGACGCCCAGCGCTGTAGAAAGCACGGTGACCGACAGCCTCTCCATTTCCATGCCTCGCTTGATTGTTGCTCCCTGCTACGCTGTATTATATCCACGTCCACGGACTGGGCCCTCACTCTAAACCTGACCCTATGACACCTGTGAGTCTTTTGCCTCTGTTTACGTGTTGTTTACTGACGCGATGGTGCTTTTCAAAATCTGTATTGGGTTTCCAACAGCTGGCCGACTTTTGGTTGACCTTGGGACACGATGATCAACGATGCCTTTATTATGTTGGAGAGCAAGGAGCAAAGGTACCTTGCGAATCCCATCATCGACGCTTATCCATCGATCGTGAACAGCATATTTTTGGGCCCCAGGTCTCCACGCACGCCATCGTCTCCCTCCGAGTCGCCCTATCCTCGCCGCTTCTGATGACGCAAACACAGTACGGTGACCCCCGCCAACTGTTATCTGCTATCACGTCGCCCTCCTTGGCATAGCTCTCCGAGATGTATGCGCCACCTTCACAGATGAAACCAATACTCTCTCCCGTCAATGATCCCATCGATCCCTCTCACATCTGGATTCGCTGTCACGTGCTACCCTGCTACCCTTGGGATGGATCACACGAGGAAGCGCTCGACGCAGAAGGGACCTTATACATCACTCGCCCTGACTAGCACTTGGTCAGTGCTAACACGACGGAGAGAGAGGCGAAAATCCTATGTCAGCACCTTGTTAGGGAACATGTCACCTTCTCCAGCCTGCGTACGATCACGGAACGCGCTTTCGTCGTCTTCACAGCTGCTCATGGACGTATCAGAAGAAGACGAGGAAATGAAGACAGTGGTGTCGTTTTTGATATGGGATGGGGATGGGAACATGATAAGTACCGCCGCGTTGGGTCTTTACCGAAATCGAGTTCGTGACGGCCTACGTGCACTCGGGGTTTCCCATCACTGCAGCATACCCTCGTCACTCACACGTATAGATTCGACGCAGCGTCGGACGACCACGTCCCCTGTGCCTAAATACGCCAGCATCCATACGACACGTCATCCCACATCGCTTTCCTCCCTTCGCCAATCTCTCCCAAA